>VJMH01005539.1:0-15703 GCA_009835185.1 Aphanomyces stellatus | reverse complement strand
GCCACGACCGGCCGTGGGTGTCGGCGAGCGCGTGTCGCATTTTGAGGTTCGTTTCCCCGTCGAGGCTGGCCGTCTCCACGTAGCAAAAGGCGCGGTCGAGCGTCTGCGGATGGTCGACATGCAGGAGGACGAGATCGGCGGCGGCGCGCTCGCCGTCGTGGACGCGGAGGAGGTCACCGACACGGACGTCGGCCCAAGGGATGGTGTCGAGGGACCCGTCGGCGGCGAGGCGGCACGTGCGGGTGCTGTTGGCCTTGGCGTCGTCTTTGTGCCGCGCGTGATCTTCGAGGAGACGGAACGCCGCGTCGACGGCGATCACAAACAGGAGCGGAACGATCGTCGTGGGGAACCCGTCGGACGTCGAGATGTCGGGCAGCATCTCGAGCACGCAGATGAAGAGAAAGTACGCGTTGTGTGTCTTGGAGAAGGTCTGCACAAAGAACTTGGGCGCAAACGTCCAGACTGTGTACATGGATGTCGTGACGCGGTTCGAGCAGAACGCGGCGGCGGACGCCCCGCCGCCCCCGGCGCGGAATTCGAACGTGCGGGCCGTCAATGACTCTTGGGAGGTCGATGTCGGCAGGTCGTCGTCGTGTCCTTGGAGCAGCGGCTCCTCCAAATCGGCTTCATCCTGCACGGCGCTCTTGCCGCGCAGCATTGAGCGGAACCGACGGAGCGAGAACAGACAACGCGGCCGAGATGAGCGCGCGCGTCAAATGAATCTCGAAAAGATCGAAAACGGCTCTTCGGGATTCACTGTCCTCATTGTCGCAAAATTTGTCCAAAATTATATCGAAATTCAAATCTTGCTCAATTTGTATCTTTGTTTTTGTAACGGGAAACTAAATATTGGAGGAACATTGGTGCATGTTTTCGCGCGCGGCAGATTTCAGCTGAGTGGTTTCGCCAATCGCGCCTGCGATTGCATCGCAAAGGCCCTCGCCATCATGCTGTTGGTCGCCATGGGGAGCGGCAGCACCGCTTCGCTGCGGCTTCGTGCGTTCTGGACACCGCCGTGCATTCGCCTCGGTACGAGGGCTTCATGCAGCTTTGCCTTCCTGGCAGCGACCAAGCGATGGACAATCACGTGGTCTGGCTTCATGGAGAAGTAGGCGGCTTGACGGCGCTCCCGGTCCTGCCGACGGGCCGCCACCGCGGCACTTGCATATTCTTCAAGCAGAACGTTTCGCCGCTGTCGTTTGAGAAAGCCATGTAGGCGAGCGAGTGCGGTCGCGAGGCACTTCTGCCTCGTTCGGCTGCGGTACCATCGCTGGAGTTGTGCCGCGGCATTCCACCGGCGGCATTTAAAGAGGTAGAGACGCACGAGTCGCTGGATCTGCCGCATGCTTGCATGGGCTCGCGCCACGAGCCACTACTCCGTGGCGTCACATGTTCTCGTCGGCTCTCGCGTTACCTTGACATGATGGACGGCCTTGAGCGTCCGCCGCACGCGCCGCGCTTCCCGCATGCGTCGAATGCCCTGGGCGATCATGAACAACCGCTCGGTCTTCTTGATCCGCGCGCGCCACATCGCCGCCTTCACGCGCTTCCGCGCCATGTACCCGCGCCACGCTGCCTGGAATCGCGTCGCGCCTGCATGCCACTCGCGCAGGAGGCGTTGTTGCATGGCCATGATGTGCGCCGTTGATTCTTCGACAACCATCGCGGCCTCATGCAGTTGCTTGGCGCTGCAGTACCGCGGGCGCTTGTCGTGGAGGCTGTATTGCACCAATGGCGCCTTGACGTCAAAGTAGAGATGCCGATGGCGCTGCAAGAGGTCGAGCCTAGTACGTTGCATGATGTTCGTCGTCGTTCGTCTTGACCTACCATGCAACCTCGGCGTGGACATAGCCATCATCAGGCACTTGGGCGAGGTAGTCGTGGGTGTAGGTTTCTTCTTGGAGCACAAAGTTGGGTGGAGGCGAGGCCGCGTCGGCTGCTTCCATGGCTGTCGGTGCCGCCGCCGACATTACAATCGCGCTATTTATAGACACGTGGCAGAGTGAGATTGTGCTAGACCCCCACATGTACCGCGCCAACAAGACCGGGTACACCCACTTTGACGAGCGCAACCAAGGCGGCCGCAGTCAAGTTGGCGCCGAGCTGCGGCGGTTCCAGACTGCGATGGTCGTGGTCAAACCATCACCTGAGATTCCCAAGCGCACGGCTCATCCATGCGGTGCGTCGTCTACCTCATCATGTTGTGGGTCTCATGTTCAAACCTAGTCTACTTGCATGCCCGGAAGCGACCCGAGATGGATCACTTTCCACCTCCGCCATGTTGGACGATGGCGTCGTGAGCATACACTGACCCGCGTCGTAGGCTACCCGCCAGGGTACACCGTCTCAAGCAACATGTACGTTCATGCAGGCGACGACGACACGTTGCATGACGACGACGTCGTAGCGATGCGATTTGGCGATGCAGCTCGTATCAGCAGCGACAAGACTACCGCGACCACTGCCAACGATTGACCCATCTGACACAGCACATTCAACACTTTGAGAGCCATGTACGAATCCACGGCTTTGGTTGTCGATGGTGACGACGACGACGACTAGAGTCACGCGCGGCTCAAGTGTCGCATTCCTGACACCAACTTCCCAGGCGTGCATGCCAACACGAGAAACATCTGCGTACGTCAATCGTGCACACGAATCAACGACCCAACGAACCTTCGCATGTTCGTAGAGCCCGAAACCCCCGCCAAGCGTCCGTCCAAAATCGTGTGGCCCGTATCACTTGCGGTCGCCGACGCCACCGTCCAGGAGCTGCAGCCCCCGCCGCGTCGACGTCGGCAACATGGTCGCGGCGGCCGAGACGAGCAGCCAATACCGAACCAAGCTACTTGCGTACATCCGACAGATCCAAGACGAAGAAGAGGATGGTCGTCGTGCCACGTCATCCACACTACCAGACGACACGAACGGACTACAGCCCAACGACACGGCGACGACAAACACAATTGGCGTCGACGCGGCCGAGCCATCCTCGGCGACCAACAATGACTTGCCGTCTGGGTGGGGCTCGGCCGTCGACGACAAGGGCCGGCGGTTCTACATCGACCACGTCAACAAACAGACGACATGGCATCGGCCACAACCATCGATGACACCCACGGCGTCACCAACACCACTTCAAGGTCGCTCCAGGCACATGAGATAATCCAATGTCTTAATTCCAGTGGACATGTCACACACACATGGTTATATTCATCTCGTTTAGTCTGGGAATTGGGCTTGATGCAGGAAGTAGACGACACTCTTGGCTGTCTTGGGCACGCGGTCGAGAGCATTGGCGTTGGCGCGGCGAAACACTTGACGCCGCCGACAGACCTTCTTGGCCATTTGCTTGGCCACGGCGACGTTGGAGCTCGTGAGGTCGGCGTACCGGCGCGAGAGCGTCTTCATGATGTGCTTGACCAGCTTGGGCTGGATCCAATTGCGGAGCGCCTTGTGCATGAGCACAGACATGCCGCGCATCGTGCAATGGGTCGCCGTCTCGTCGAGGTGCCACCCGCCGTAGAGCTCGCCCGTCCGGACGTCCGTTTGGAAGGCCGCGCGGATGAGTTCGCCAATGTGGCGCCGGCAACCGTCTTTGAGCGACACCTGACGTTGTCGTTTGAGACATTCGATGTCATATCGTGACCAACCTGCATATCGTGAAACAACCCGAGCTTGCGTTCATCTTTGGCGTGGCGGTAAAACCCCTGGACCGCGTTTTCGATCGCAGGCTCGTACAACGCACAACACGTGATCGCGGCGTTGTCGAGAATCTACGCGGAGGTGACGTGATCAACGAGACAAGCGTCACAGTGACATACCAGATTCGCGGCCGTCAACAACGCATGGTGACCCAACACCAAATCGTCCAAGAGGTCGACGTGGCCCGGGAGATACGACGTCGTACCGAGGTAGTCGAGCGCCATCTGTTCGAATGCTGACGGGCCGTACTTGAGCACGTCGGCGTCGTTGTGCAAGAGCCGTACGAGGATCTGCACGTCGTCGTCAGCGTGGTTGTTGTCGGGTTGTTGGTTCGTCGTTGCGCTGTCGGTCGTCGGCTCGTGTGTGGCCGCCGCCGCCGACGATTTCCGCGCGCGCAACTTGTCGGGGTGGTGCACGCGGTAGAGCTCGACTTGGTGCGCGACGTACGCTTCGGCCGACGGGTCCGTGGGCGAGACAAAGTTAAACGATTTGGCGAGCGCGGTCATGTCCTTTGACCGATCAAAGGACGCCGCGAGGAAGTCGAGGAAGCGCGGCGTCCAGAGCGGTTTGAGCATCGACTCGAGACACGACTGGAGGCGGCGGTTGTCTAACCGGACCAGTTCATCGCACTGGTGATTCAATTCGTCGAGCATGGCGCGGGAAAAGCGCGCGGGGTGTTCCAGGACGTCCGAGGAAGCGGTCGCCGACGCGACGAGCAAGTGGAGCAGGATCGGGTGGTACCACGCATATGTCTGCAGCAGCGCCGTGTTCCACACTGTCGGTTCCTGGTGGTGCAAGAGGCCCAAGCTTTGCGCCATGTCGCGCTTCAAGAAGAGGTTCGAGATGCGTTCGTGCTGCATGTGCTCTTCAAGCAGCCCAAACACTTGGCACCGGCGATGCAACTTGGCCGCGTGAAAGTAGTTGAAGAGGAAGCGGATCTCATACATGCCAGCATCGGGTGGCGACGTGACCATCATGCGTCCCGTGACGGGCCCGTTGCCATGATTGGGAAAGAACGCCGACGGCGGCACAACGTCAAGCTTGGCGCAGTTGCGCGCGTTGTGCAGATCGCGGACGCGGTAGAACGCAATGCAGTTCTTGTTGTTCGGGTGCGCGAGGATGTCGTACGAAACGCCGTAGATGTTCCACGAGAGGTTCACGGCCTGGCCGGCCCAGAGGAGCGGCGAGTCGGACGACAAGCGAATAAAGAGATCGAATGTCCCAACCGCGACCGCGTTGGAGCAGAATTTGTTGAGCGGGTCGAAATCGTCGGCGAGGAGCGACGGCTTGGCATGGGCATCATGGGCGGCGGTGTCGTCGTCGTCGTCCACGACGTCGTACGCTTGGTGGTGCGCCGCGTTCGCCTGCTCGTCGTGTAGCTTGCTCCCGACGTAGCGCAAGTAGAGAAACTCGTATTTCTCCATCCCGTACTTGCACGGGTAGATGCCCGCACCATTGCCAAAGATATAGTCCTCGTGCTTGGGGTGGTCGTCCGCTTCGTTGCTATTCACGGGTCGGAAATGCACGTGGCCGTGGACCGTCTACAGTCAGTGTCGTTCAGTCACGTCAAGATAAGCCATCGTATACCCGCGACGATTTGGCTTCGGCTGTGAGCACGCCTTCAACCTTGTCATCGACTTCGAGTTCGTCGTCGTTGGCCATCGCCACGTCTTCGAATTCTTGCTTGTGCTAGCGCAACGACGGCCACTCAGTATGTTCGGCCTCGTCGGCCTCCCGTACCTCTTCGATCTCGTCAACGAGCATGTCGGAGAGTCGTTTGGGATGCGGCGTCGTGTGTGCCAAGACATGGTCAAACATCTCATGGGCGTGGGTTCGATCCACGGGCTGCTTGTTGGTCGGGCTGTCGCCGTCTTCGGCGCGCGGGACTTGGCTTTCGTCGTGGCTTTCCTGGTTGGTTGAAATCGCGAGCGACTTGCGGCGGAGCGTGCCGAGCTTCTTTTGAATGATCTTTTCGAGCGCGACGGCGCGCTTCACGAGCACTTTGTCTTGGTGCGACGACGCCGCCGTCGACGACGACGACGACGATTCGGGCTTCCACCCAAACGGCTCGACGTCCGTCTCGGCCACGAGGCGGTAGCATACACACTGATCCATCGTGCGGCGCTGGATCCCATTTTCAAGCGACCGCGCGGGAAACATGCCGACTGCATCGAGCGCGTGGAACCGCCGCTTGGCGTTCACGCGCCAACTCACCGTGAGCACGCCTTCGCCGACGTCGAGCTGGTCCGACTGGATGATGTAGCTCGCTTCGGGCTGCGCCGCCAGCGTCACCAAGTCGCCGTGCTTGGTTTTGTCGTCGTCGTCGTCGTCGTCGCCGCCACTCGCGTCGCTTGCGTCGTCGTCGTCGGCCTCGGCCTCGTCGGGTGCGTCATCGCCAGTCGACGCACCCGCAAATTGCACGTGAATCCCCGCCCCCGACAATTTGTCGGTCGCTGATGCTTCCAACCCGCTCAGTTTCGCCTGCGCTTTTTGGACCGCGGCGGCCTGCGCGTCCATCAACGTGTCTTGCAGCTTGCCCACGAGCGCGTCTGCCCCTGCCGGGGCCTTGGCCGACGCGTTCCCGAGCACCGCCGCTTCCGCGCTGGTCAACTGGGCCATCGCGCGCTGCGCTGCCGCGCCGCCCGCCGCCTCTGACTTGTCGATGACGCCCTGGACCGCATCTTGCACCTTGGTTTGCACGGCCGACGAGTACTCTTGTAGCTTCTTGTACGACTTGAGCAGCTGGTGGTTGAATTCAATGAGCGGCGCGACGGCCGCCGCCACGAGCGCGACCGCCGCGGGGCTGCCCAACCCGTTCGCGCTCGTGTTGAACATGGGCGCGAGGACGAGGTAGAGGACCGATGCGAGTTCGGTCATGGACGCAAGCCACTTGGTAAGCGTCGTGACAAACTCCGTGTCGAACAAGTACACTTCGTTCTCGTCGTCTTCGTGGCGGCCCCACGGGAGCACGCGGAGCCGGACCTTTTTCTTGCGCTCGCTCTCGGGCCGGTCCGATTGCAAAAACTAGTGCGCGACGACTCAGACTCAGACTCAGACTCAGAGACGTACAAGGTCGTTGAGAAAGTAGCTCAAGACGGGCCCGCGGTTCATGCAATCTGACACGTACGACAAAATCCCAGCCGACGAAAAGGGAAGCCAGAGCAAACTGTTGACCTAGACATGGCGTCGTCACGGATACGTCGTCGGATTGTAACGTCCACCTTGCCATGCAATGCCATCATTTGCAACTGTTTGACTTCGTTGTCTGGCTCCATGGGAAAACAATTCTTCCCGCGCTCTTCAATGTCAAACACATCCCACCGATCGTACGTCCAGAGGCCGATCGTGATCCCGCCCACGTCTGCGAGCGGCTTGAGGACCTTCTGCACGACCCAATAACGCTTCCACTCCCAATTGAAGCGGCAGCAAAACTTGTCGGTCCAGGTCCGACCTTCGGGGTGCAGGTGCGCGCGCGGGTACATGTACGAGCGCTTCCCGCGCCACCCAAAGAGGCCACCGAGTACCCGCACGACGCTCTGCAGCATGAGCGTCGTGTAGACGTAGAGAATGACAAACCAAATGCCGACGTAACCATACGTCTCGGTGAGTTTGTAAAAGCTCTTGTACTTGTAGTCGAGAAAAATCTTCTTGCCCGCGCCGTGAAACCAAAAGAGGTTTCGAAGCGAGCAGTAGCGCGCCCACTTGACATTGTGTTCGTCGTCGCCATAGTCGATCAAGTTGACGTTGTTGTCGACCGAATCGTGGATGCCAGCCTTGCGGCCGTTGTGACTCGCGGCGCGTCGGACGTCGTCACTCTTGAGGTCGAACGGCGGGACCCAGCTAAACATGTCGAGCACGATGCCAGGAAACAAGATGTAAAAAAAGATGATGAGGAGGACGCTCGCAATGATCTGGAGCGCATAATCCAGGCCGCCGACGACGCACTGCTTGGACGTGTCCGACTGGGTGAACGCGACGCCGTCAAAGAGGTCGGTGGAGAAGGCGGTCCATTGTTGCGTGATGAAGAGAATTAAGACTTTGATCGAGAGGAAGACGGGACTGACAAGGATCGTCCCGAGTTGCTCGAGCCGGTCTTCGCCGGCCTTGCCGACCTCGATCGGCAAGTACGCGCTGATCTTTTGCACTTTGGCCAACAAATCTTCTTGGATGACAATGTAGAGCACGAGCGTCGTGCCCCACAGCGCAACGTACACGACGAGCATGCCAACGCCATGGCCACATCCGTGGAAAAATTTGAACACGTTCAGGTCAATCATGATGCTCTGGAGCAAATTGGAGAAAAACGTGTCAAACCACGCGAGGATCGTGTGGATCACGGGGAGGACGCCGCGGAGCGCCGCGAGGCACTCGGCTTGCAGCGCGTGGATTTCAGTGAGGTTGATGTTGGGCCATGAAATCTTGATCACGAGTTTCGACACGAACGACACGTTGAACGACAAGTTGAGCAATGCGACGAGGTACTTGAGCGCCAAGACAAAGATGTGAAAGCCTGCTTCGACCAGCGCGGTCTGCTGGTTGTGCGTGAGCGAGAGCCAACTGCGCTTGGCCTCGGCCGGCGCGATCGTAAACGGACCGACGCGTCCGAGTTCCCCGAGACAACCCGCCGTTGACGCGCTGCCATCGCCCCGGCGCATGTACTTGGCAATGTACACGTCGCCGTCATCACCATCGCCAACCAGTTGCGCGACCGCTCCGTGCAAGCTGCCCGCGACGCCCGAGAGGTCGCCCGTGGCAAAGCCAAACTCTTTGATGGGGTTCTACGATCGTCGCATGAGACAGGATGCGTCGGGTCGCAGTGTTACCTGACGCCGGGCAAGACCATTGTTGACGTGCCCGCCGGTCGACGCCGCGTCGAGCTTGAGTTCATCCGTGCGAACTTGAAGCTCCTCGATCAACTCGGACAAGATGGCCGGGAATGCTTTCTTGAGCTTGGGCGTTGCCTTGCGGAAGAGCGGCAGCACTTCTTCAAACACGTACAGCCAACGGAGGCGGCGCAACTCCCGCGTCAAGTGCCACAGCTGCTTGTACGTGTGCAGCTTTTCGAGGATTGGCGCCGTGGCGAATCGAACGACCGCCAACATGACGGTCAGTTCATGTTGGATCTGGCCGCGGATTTGCCGGGTCCGCGCCGAATCGCTCGACTGCAGTTTGCCCAATATCTACCGCCGCCGTCGTCGGTCACCATCCAACTGGATAATTTACCTTGACGCGTAGCATGTCGGAAGTTTCGACCACGAGTTGCGGCAGCACGACGATGCAGTCGTGGCTGAGGTCGTTCAGATGCGGGTTGCTTTGGGGCGCGACATTCGTGGCGCCTTCGAGGAAAAAGTCGATGCGCATGTGGCTCGCAAACGAAAACGGCGCCGGCGACTCGCCGTTCAAACCGAGGTTCAGGTCGAGCACGGACCGACGCTTTTCAAACTCGAGCCGGATGAGCGCCCACCCCTTGACTTCGTCTTCCAAGTCTTTGCACCGCGCTTCGATCGATTCGATGCGGTGCTCGATCGGCGTCTTGTCGGGCGCCGTCGCGAGTTGGCCACGCAGCGTCTGTGGCCGACGTGCTATCAATGCCAACGTGACAACGCCGACGACGCACCTCCCACTCGACGAGCAGCGCGTCCAATTCGCGTTTGTTTTTCTCTTGTTCCTTCTTGATGCCGCCGACGCCACTCGTCTTGGCCTCGTCCAGCACTTTGAGCCTCGCTTCGCACAACTTCAATTGATCCTCGAGCCGCTACGCAACGTCCACGTGAATCACTCGCAACGGACGAGTGGCCGACGCACCTGCCGCTTGGTCGCCCGGAGCTCCGGCGCTTCGAGTTCGCGGCCCACGCGTACGCACTCGGCGCGCGTCATCGCAATCGTGTTGTCGAGCTCGGCGTCGTAGCCACACGCGCGGAACCACCACGACGACGACCCTGCCTTGGCCGGCATCGTGCTCGCTTGCACTTGGCCCGTCGTCGCATCCACGATTGCCATCGAGCACTTGACTGTCTTGACGTCCACGAGCGGCGTCGTGCCTATAATTCAACGACACTGAGCGCGCCAACGACACGGACGCTATACCAAAAACGGTGTGGATGCTGTTGATGCCGACGTAGACATTCAGCCCGGCGCTGACACCGACGGACGAGCGGTAGTTGACGCCGTCGATGGTTTCCTTGCGGATCAAACAGAGTCGGTACATGCCAGGGAGGAGCGAGAGGTCGCGCGCCGACGGCAGATAAAACCAGCCGCCGCGACGCGCGTCACCGCACGCGTCGTCGTCGTCGTTGCGATGCAAAATTTCGTCCTTGGTCTGTCCGTCCGAGTAGAGCTTGACGCTCGAGTCAAAGATGTCCCAGTTGTTGGCCTCGCCTTTCCAAAAGAGCGTAAAGTACGACGTGCCCACGACGAGTTCCTTGGCTTCGGTTTCACGAACCAATGACAACGAATCGCCCGTTCGGACGGCGAATTCCGCACTCGTGGCCCAACGCACCTTGAGCGACGCGTCGGCGGGGTAGTCGAGTCGGTCGGGGTCAGTCGCCGTGAGCGGCTGCGAGTCGGCCACGCGACTCAACGTGCCACACTTGTATTTCACCTGCAGCAACAATTTCCCGACGGCCTTGCGGTCCTTGTCGTACAACATGGTCAAGTCGTCCGTCTCGAGTGTATCATCGTGCAGGACATCGAGGTAGTCCTTGAGCGGCAGCGCCGTCTGCCCGAGGCACTCCACTTTGGCGCGCGCCTGCCGCTGCCCCGCGCGCCACACGCGCTCTTCCTCTTCCAAGGCCGCGACTTCGGCGCGCAGCTCGACGACGCGCGCGCGCAACTCGTCGGCTTCGTGCTCCTTGCGCTTGAATTTCGCCACTTGTTGCGTCACATCGTCGTTGACATCGTAGAGGTGCAGCGACTCGACGAGCAGCTGCTTTTGCTTGTCGAGGAGCGCGCGGATCACTCGCTCGGCCTTTTCGGCGCGGCCGACTTCGACCGTCGCTTGGAGCAACCGCTGGTGCTTCTTGGGGTTGAACGCCTTGGCTTTCTCCGTCCGCTTGAAGAGTTTGATGACGAGGTGCGTTTGACGGTCGCTTTTGGGGCGTGACATGTCGACATAAAAGCGAAAGCGGTCGTCGGGGAACTTGACGACCCCTTCTGCCAGCGCGTCTTTGTGTGCGAGGCGCGAAATCATCGCATGCGCTTGGAGGTTCACGACGGCAGCCTTGGGCTCGTCCTCGCTGAGCTTTCGCGTCGACCCCTTGTCTGGCTTGGTTTCGGGCGTCGTCGTCGACGAGTCCAGTGGCAACGACGCATACGGGTTGAGTTTGTCGTAGAGTTCGATCATTTGATGGCGCATCTCGGCGTATTCGTGTTGGTTGTCTACTTCTGTGGTCGGATTGTGTCGCAACCACACAACAGCATCTACCTCGTGGGTAATGCTCAAACTGGTGCTCGACGACCTCGAACGACGCGACGAGCTCTTGCGACTGCCCGTCGTCCCAGACTTCGTGCGTCGCGCACTTGTATGGCTTGACGCGCTGGCCAAAGAGAAATTCGTGCACCTTGCCACGCACGCTCATCTTTTTGGCCTTCTTGAAGTGATCCAAGTACTCTGCGCGCGTGATCATGTACGCGACCACATAAAACTGTTCCAACGACGTCGTCGCGTGGCCTTCCGCCGACGCTTGGGTGTCGGCCGTCGCGCCGCGCAACTCGCTCGCACACGGGATGGTCAGATGCAAGATCCCGCGGTCGCGCGTCGCCTAGCCACACGGTCAACGAACAGACGATAACGACGACGTTCGTACCAAATTGGACTCGAAACTGGACGTCCACGCCGGCTCGGTCAATTGGATCTCCCGCTCCACGACTTCGGCCGTCCGACTAAACGCAATGCCGGCGTTCACGGCCTCTTCAGCCAAGTCGTCCGTGCTGGCAATCGTGTCGAGCACGTCCGCGGCCAAGTCGTTGACGCTGATCTTCTCGGGCGCGGCTTGGATCTCGGCTGCCATCGCCGCTACACCAAGCTATCGGCACCGAAAATATGGATCACATGCAATTGTACCCGCGCGGTTCTGTCGCGGCTCGGGCTCCATCTTGTACGCTTGGATGTAGTTCCAATCGAGGATGGGATCGCGATGACCAAGCACGGCGGACGGGTACAGCTGGACAAAACCAGCGACCGTGACGCCCGACGAGGCACTGCCATGGTCGCCTTCAATGACTGCGCACAACTTGGCCCAGACGTCGTCGTCAAGCTCAAACGATGCCTTGCGCGCCACGAACAAGTCCCGAAGCTCCTGTTTGCGCATGATCCTATATCTCTGTCAAGCATCCAGAGGCACGACGAGACGTACTGAACGCGGGCAAACTCGTCAAAGAGGAGCTTGGCGTAGTGGAGCTTGACCCACGCATCGACGGGGTTGAGGCCCTTGGTCGCGAGCGAGAAGGCGCGGGAGAATTCAACCCGCGTCCACTCGTACTTAGCGACGTCGGCCTTTTGGAGCAGATTGAGAAAGGCCGCCCACGGACGGTCGCTAAAGCACGCCTTGTGCAGCGCGCGGAGGCTGTCGACATGAACGGTCGTGCGGCCGCTGTCTTCTTCAAAGAGCGCGATGGCTTCGTCAAAGAGCTTGTCTACCGAGTGCAAGTGGACGTAGAGCCGCTTGAGGTCGTGGCCTTCGATCTTGGCTGTGAGGAACCGCCGGTCAAAGTTGAGCAAGTCGAGGACACCGCACGTGAATTGGTGCTCCGTGAGTCCAACCCGGGGCGTTGCATCGAGCCCGCGGCAAAAGCTCGTCCACTTTTCAATCGTGAGGCCACTGCCTTCGCCCAGCACAGTCTCACGGAGCAGCATGGCTTTCTCAAACGTGATCGTGCGTGTCTCGCTGTCGACAAACATGGCAAAGAGCAGATGCGCGTACTCGAGGATCGTCCAGAGGTCCAGTGGCGACGTCTTGAGCCGCGTGAGGACGTCAACGAGGTCGTCGGCCGCGACGCCGCTCCGACCGCCCAAGAACGAGTGCCATTGGTCGTGCAGCTCAAGCCGAATGCGGCTCCCGTCCGCCTCGACAGCCGTCACCTCGGCTGGCCCCGCGCTCTTCTTGGGCACGCCTTGGACGCCGATCAGCGCGACGACGGCTGGGACACCTTCGTCGACCACGCCCAGCTCGATCGTAATCTCAAACGTGTGCGCGGCCGTGTTAAAGTAGACGCGGCCGGCGCGCACGTTCGACGGCTTGAGGAACGTCACGTCGACTGCTTCGACGTCGGCGGCTTTCCAGTCGGCCGTCGGCATTTCGACCACGAGCTTGCTGCCAGGGTGGAGCGCGACGGGGCTCGTGAATGTGAGCGTCGTGCGCGCCGCGTCTTGCAAGTAGTGCGATTGCAGATGGAGGAATTCAAGTGTGTACGGTTGGCCCGAGGCCGCACGCGCCGCGAGCGCCGCCGAGATGGCCTTGAAATGGGCTGCCGTGTTGTCGTTGGGGCCGTGCGCGAACGGCTTGATCGCTTGGATGCGTTCGGGGACGCCGTTGGCGTTCTCAAACACGATCGCGCTCAGCACGTCGTCCTTGGCGAGCTTGCTCAAGTTGTCCTTGACGGCCGAGAGGTCCGACACAACGGCGCATTGACCAAAGAAATCCGATGCGAGGGTCACGCCGGCGTCGCCGCGGACGACTTCGACCGTGATGGGCGTGTGTGACGCGTCGACGTACGCGTCGGCAGCGTCCTCGGCAGACGAGTGACGCGGCGGCCGCCGGGAAAACGTTTCGGCGATGAGCGCGCGGTAGATGGCCCAGTCGTCGTACAACGTGATGGTCGTTGCGTTGTCGACGTGGAGGACGGCGCCCGGGCCAGCCAAGAGCTGGCTCTTGGCGTCGATGCCATGCACCGTCAGCGACACGAACGCGTCTTGCTTGATGCCTTTGGCGCCCGTGAGAATCACGCGAAGAGACGACGTTGCCGCGTCGTATTGGCTTTCGGGGCGGAGGAGGTCGTGGAGCGACGGGTCAAACTCGACCGTGATGTTGCCGTTGCTTGTGCCTTCGTCGGACGGCGTCGCCGCGCGGACACCCGGTGGCAACTGGATTGTAAACTCGCCGCCTTGGTCGATGGGCTCGTACACACGAAAGGTTACTTTCAACGATGCTTGATCGACGTGAAAGTACACTTCTTGCCGCAAAAAGACCACCCGGCGCACGGCCGTGTCTACGCCACGTATGAATCAACAGTGTCAACAGCGTATATACCATGTCGATCGAGCTTGGCTTGCAGCTCGTCGCATCGGGCCTGTTCGTCGTCTTGCGAATCGATCGGATCGAAGAGCGTGCCTTCGCCGTCGATGGCCGCGACGATGTCGTCCTTCTGAATCGTCACGTGCTTGGTCGCTTGACCGTCGATCGATAAGACGGTCATGCACTGGCCAAAGTAGTCGCTCTGAACGCGGACGCCAATTTCGCCCGGTTCATCAAACGCGACCTCGTACATCATTGTGTTGTTGGCGTTGTGCACGATGATGTCATGTGGCGTGCCGCGCGTGGCTTCGGTGGCCCGGCGGCCGTCGATCGCGCCGTACGCGCCCGCCTGTCGCTCTTCCAAAATGGCGCACCATTCCTTGTCGGCCAGTTGCTTTTGCGTCGAGCTGACTTTGAGTAGCCCATGCAGCGCCTGCCGCGACACGATGTTGTCGCGCGCCACATGTGCCGCGAGCTTCTCCTCGGCCAAGATCGTCTGCACAACGTCCCGCGGATGGTTTGGCTTCTTGTCGGCCGCGCCAAAGAGGTATTGGGGACTCTTGGTCGGCTCGGGTGCATTCAAATTGACCTGCCACGCCAGTGCAAAGTGAAGCCACGAGAGGCCCGTGGCTGGCCGCGACTGTAGCTGGTTGCAGAGCCGCTCCCAGCTTCGTTCGTCGAGCTTGGGTTTGACACATGCCTTGCGTTGCATCGTTTGGATGGTTGGGAGGAGAATGCGGCGTCGGTCGTCGTCGTCGTGGCCGCCAATCGACGACGGCGTAAACTTCTCAAACAACATCTTCAAAAAGTGAATGTACTCCTCCATGGCCGCGATCTGCTGCATGATCGACACATGCACGGGCGTGTGCGCGTCGGCGTGGATGCCAAAGAACGGCGGCGACGCGCCAAACAACTCGTTGAATTCAGACTCGCGCGCCCAGACATCGCCAGGCTCGTGGCCGAGCTCGAGCATCGCGGCACCCCACGCCTCCGACGGCACAACGGGGTGCCCGACGCAGCGCCGCAGCGAGTTGAACTCGTCCAAGCTCATGCCGTCGTGGTCGCGCGCGCCCGAGATTGGCTTGGGATGGAACCACGCAAAGAGCCGCTTGAGTGCTTCGCCCGGCGCGATGTTTTCGTAAAAGGGCAGTGACGTCGTCGCTGTGCCGGCGTCCACGGCGCGGCGCGGGCTCATCCGGCCGGCCGACGCGCGCAGCGACGTCTGGAGCTCCTCATCAAACTCCATCTTCGCGACGAGGGGGCGTGAAACCAAAAGTGAAACCCAGGAGGTCGCGTGTCAGGGTGGTGAAACGGGCGAAACTCCCCGAAACGGTTCGAGCGGTTACACTGACGAAAGTCGATGCAAAATCAAATGTCAGAGGGAGAAAATGAACCAATCCATGCCCGTGATGAGTCGAGTTTTGACCAATCAGAGGCATTCATTTGGATCTTTGACTGGAGGTTGTTTGCGAGTCTTGGCGGCACCAACATCCCCCGCCAAGAAGAAAGGTTCACGAGTTGGCGAGGATAAAATCAAATACTGAAATACTTTGAGAGGTTGCATGTCCGGGATTGAGGGAGTGTGGATGATGACTTTGATCAATCCAGGTCGGGGCTGTGGGACCCCCACGTCGTCAACAAGGATTCTCGTGCTCAGATGGAATTTTAGTCAACTCAAGAGTAGGTTTAAACTCTGAAATAGGTTTTTCAAAGGGAGGGCTTGTTTTACCAACAGCACTTCAAAAGACTGTGCCCCGGGGATGCTT
>VJMH01005538.1:0-92174 GCA_009835185.1 Aphanomyces stellatus | reverse complement strand
CTCTCCATCGACTGAGGGATGTCTAGGTCTCAAGCTTTACAACGGACGGGTGCTCAAGCCCTTTCAGAGCAAGAACCGTGGCGAAACCGAACTTGCCTTTTACGAACATGTGCTGCCGCTCCGCCTGCCGTTTCTGCCGGCCTTCTTTGGCGTTTTGGAGCTGCAAGCCGACGACGACTCGTCCGACCTCCGCCGTATGAAGCCCCGACCCTCAGTAGGCATGACCTTCACATCTAGGGTACCTCCAACTCGAAGATCTTCTTCATGGAATGACAAAGCCATGCATCATGGACGTCAAGATCGGCACGAAATCATACGAGCCCAACGCATCGGCCGACAAGATGGCGCTCGAGGCAGCCAAGTCACCACTCCAGGCGATTGTTGGCTTCCGTCTCCAAGGCATCAAAGTGTATTGCGATGGAGGCTACGTTTCGCTGGACAAGCACTACATGCGCACCCTGAGCACGTTGGACGAGGTTGTCGACGGCGGCTTTCGGAAATATGTGGCAGCGGCGGGGGCCGAGCGGCGCCAGCTCCTCATGCGGGTAGACACTTTGCGCGAGAGATGTTGTGATTCATGAGGATGGGTGGTAGCTGCAAGCCAAAGTGAATGCGATGGTCGCGTGGTTTGACAGCCAGACGACACTGCATTTCATTGCGAGCTCGCTCTTGTTTGTGTACGACGCCGCCGACGCCACACGCGGCGACGTGCGGCTCATTGATTTCGCCCATGTTCAGTTTGACCAATCGACGCGCGACGAGGGTGTGCGCACGGGCCTCCGCACAGTCTCGAGCATCCTCGCGCAGCTCCACGAGTAGATTCGCCGCCGCAAAATTCATCATTTAATTGCTGGACTTCGTCTCATTTGCCATCGGATGTCGCCAAGGAAAAACACGTAAAAGCTACTTTGATTACGTCCATGTGTCATTGGCCACCTGGCAGCAGTTGGTACGAATTGGCTTGACCCGGACTCCACGTGCACGGGTCGCTGCGCGTCTGCTCGGTCCTGCGCTTCTCGGTGTATCGTTCCTTGTAGTAGCGGATCATCTCTTCGACCTGTTGACGTCAACAGATCAGCCACGGGAGGATGACGTCAACGGACCCTGTCTGCGTAATCTTCGAGCAGATCATCGACGTCCCCAATGCGCGCGGGGTCGTACTTTTGAAACAATTGGAGCAACCGCGACCGTTGGTTGACCTTGTACTTGACCTATCTTCAGTCAAACTCTTGAGTGACAAACCAGTTGTACCTGCAGGTCTTCCCAAATGTCCTCGTTGGTTTTGCCGCCAAAATTCAAAATATCATCCACGTCAGTGACGGCGGCCATGTCATGCTTTTGGAGAAAGATGACGACTTTGTCTCGGAAGGTTTTGCGCTTGGCCAAGTCTTTCTTGTGTTGCATTACCTACGTCGTCGTCACATTCTGCATCGCCATGCCAATGGACCCTACCCCTACCTCGTGGTTCACGTGCTCGACTTTGAGTGCCTCGCCCGTGTCGAGGCATCGCACTTCAAACGGTTGTTGCGGCGCGGCCGTTGGCTTGCGTTGATTCCCTCCACGATGTCTGCACATGACGTTAATGCGTGTCTGTCAAGCTCTCGTACCGGGCCTTCACTTCAAACGGATTCACGTCTGGCTTGCCTCGCACAACCCTACGACGACATTGTCGTCACGTGACATATCCACGTCACGTACCGTTGCATCAAGTTGGCCAAGCTCGCTTTGGTCTGCAATCGAAAGCCACTCGACGACAGCGGCGCTCCTACAAAACGTGAAGCTGCTTGGCTCGATGACTTGTGTACGTTTGGGGGATGGAGACCGCGGTGGTGGTGGGACCTCGGGGCCTCGGATGCCTTCCATTTTGGACCCTGGGGGTTTGCCTTGTTTCTTTTGAAACTTGGCCAACAACTTGGCATTCAAGTAAGTTGCGATGGCCGGTTTCGGCAACGAGAGCCGGTTACGCAGCACTTGGGCAAACGAGTGTCGGCGGCGTTGCCCACCCAGTGCCTCATCGCTCTCGTCGTCGTTGGCGTCGTGCTGGTCGTCTTGGTTGTTGGTCGCGGGCGGCGGCGGTGGACACAGTGTCGACTGCTGCATATCGACCACAAGTTCAAGCGGCTCGCCGTCCTTTGTGTAGTAGTACCGATAACACTCGACAAGTTCAAGCTCGAGACCTTCGTATTGCTTGAGCAGATCGGACGCCGATCCGACCTTGGCGGGCTCGTGCACCGTCAAAATGTCTTCCAAGTCGATGCGGAGCTGTTCAATTTCTTGGTTGGTGAGCGCAGCGGACCGCTGGGTCGTGGGACGCTGGAGAGGCGGGGCGAGCCGAAGGGCCGCCGCGGCGCGTTTGCGATCTTGGAGACCCATGCTACGTACAAGAACGAAGAACGACTTGTTGGAACGACCAAGGGACGGTCAGAGACTCTTCTTCTCTCGTCGAAGGATTCATCCTGGCCGAGGGAGGCTAAATTTAACCCTCACGCGCGACTGGTCCAATCACACGACGACGAAGGATAGAACAATTCGAGCGCGGCTTTTCAGCGAAACACATATGCTCGTCTTCGAGCCCTCGTGACAAGCGCCATCCCTCGACCACAGGAAGCCACTGACCAAGCATGGACCTATCCCTGGACATGCACGCCAAGCACCTGATAGAGCTTGTCCAACTCGCCCACTGGATCCCATCGGCCTGTTTTTGCAAAGAACGAGTCGAAGTCATTTCGCGCAGCCGTGCATGATGGGTGGCGACCGTGCCAACGCGACGACATCCACATGACGCTATGTCTTCCGACAGGCAAACAAAGCCACCAAGGCCACTGCAAATGTCGTCTCTCTCATTCGTTGGGCACTGCCCTGGGACTATTCGTAGCCCGCCTTCTGATTCCTGGGACCAAGGTGTGGCATCTGAGTCCGCCCAAATCAGATCATCCTGTGTCTGTCTTGTGTCCATTGACACCACAGCTTCTCTTGTGGGCGCATTCCCAGCCAAAACCCACCGTTTGCTTTGTCTATGCCCTTCCCACTGGCGGTCCTCTTCTCTGTCGTGCATGTTCTAGCTCGTCCTGCCATCTGTGCCAGTGTCCTCGATCACTGCTCCATGCATGCCATCGCATCCATCGTCCGCGCCATCGCCGTCAACCCAAGCTTCCCGCGCTGTGTCGGCGCCACCGCCACCATGAATGTCACCGCCGCCTTCCTTGGCCATGTCCTCCCAACGCCGACGCAGTTTGACCAGTTTCGCACGACCCTCGCATGCCAAGTCGTGTTTGAAAACTTTACACGCCACGTGGACGTCGCGTGTGGCCAGACTGGCAACGCCGCGCCGCCGCCGTTTGAACGCGTCGCCGGCGTCATGCACGGTCGATGGACGGACATGGAGGCCACCACCGCTCGCCCACAACCCACGGCCGCCGCGCCATGCCGCTTCATGATCAGTGTCGAGGGCGATGCGACATTCTGTGTCGACGTCGACGATGGCAGAAGTGTGTGTGCCGGTCTTGGACATGCCTGTCCAAGGAAGGGCGCCGTCGCGACAGAGGCGTCGTGCGCACCCCATCTACCGAGCTTTGACCAAGGGGTGTGCCGAGCAAGGGAAGATGCCGAGTGCCGCCGCGTCGGATCGGGCGTGTGGGGATGTGCGTGGCCCGATGGGAATAAGTCGACGACACATGCGAGCGTCGCGTCGTCCGAGATTGTACATGGCAAGACAGAGACGCTCCGGTTCAATGGCCAAGTAGCCGCGGTGGCCGTCAGCATCGGGACACTCCTCTCCCTCGGACTCTTGCTTGGGATCGCCTATTCTTGTGTGCATTCGGGCGGCAACTTTGCCATAGATTCATCCAGGAGAAGGACGGTCGACGCATCCCAACGACCAAGCCAGAGCGGAGGTCCCGTCCCGTTGAGTCACCGAATTGACAATGATGAACATGTCGGCAGTGGATGCTCATTTCTCCATGCGTGTCTTGCATGATGGTTGACGGCGCCACCGATCCTTTGCGATCTTTTGGTTGCTACCACGGTTTCACCGTAATAATAAATCCTTTTCAATGGCAATACAAATGCTAGCATAAAAGCCGATAAACTTAAAATCGCATCAAAAAGGTATCCCGTGCCCCAGATTCTTCGATCCACAGACGATGGGCCGCATCAGCACGAGCCCCCGCCGCGCCACCGATGAGCACCTCCTGGATGTCGCTGCCCTGGAAATGCGCTTCCAGACAGATCTAACCTACGGCCTCACGTCGTCACAAGTCACGGACGCGCAATCGCTCTCAACCTACCGCCCGAACTTGCTTCCCACGGACGTCGAGACAGGCCACGGCGCGATCCACGAACTCGTGGCGGTGCTGCGCGAGGGCATTTGGATCCACACGCGCGCCGAAAATCTCGTGCCGGGGGACGTCATCTCGCTCAAGGCCGGTCAGTGCGTCCCCGCGGACGTGCGGCTCGTGGAAGCCGACGAGATGGTCGTGACGCATGCGACGTTGACGGGGGAGAAGACGCCCCTCGTGCGGAGCGCGATCACCGTCTCCGTCTTTGACTCGCCGGGGGTCAACCTCCCCTACATGCAGGCGGCCAACATGCTCTTCTACGGCACGACGATCACGGTGGGGACAGGGAAAGGCGTGGTGTGCCGCACCGGCGCCGACACGGTGCTCGGCGTCATTTCCAACACCGTGCTGCAATCCCAACGCGTGCGCGACCCCGCGCAGAGCGTCAAGCTGCTCGACGACATCCGCTCGCTCGGCGTTGCGTGCAAGGATGACCAAGTGCCGGCGTGTCTGACCAAGCTCTCGGCGCTCGTTGTCGAGCACGACGCGCGCGCGATCACGCGGACAGTCGCGACTGTCTCGTTCGGAACCAACCTCCCTGCGGTCGTGACCGCGTTGGATGCGGGGCTCCGACCCGCCGAGGCCACGGCCGACGACGTCGAGCGCGCGATCGCCGCGACGATCCTCGAGACGTACCACGCCAACGCCGACGCGAACGCGCTCATGCGCGCCTTCTCGGCATGTCATTCGCATCCATCGCTGAGCTCACGCGACCAGTCGGCCATCGCGCGCTTCTGCGACCTCTTCACGGGCACCGACCGGTACGCCGCGTCGCTCTGTGGCCAAGTGAGTGGCTGCGACGTGTACGTGCACTTTGACCCGGATGCGGGTGCGCACGTGGTCGTGTTGCAAGGCCCCGCGCGTGAAGTGCTCTCGCGGTGCGGCCAAGTGCGCAAGCCAGCACGCGGCGTCGTGGCCCTCGACACGGCCGACCTCCAAAACGTCGAACACATGCTCGAGACACTCGAGGCGCGCGGCGAAGAGGTCGTCGGTGTCGCCGAACTCTACTTGGACGACACGCCAACCACGGCCACGGTGTTTGACATGCGCGACTTCAATTTTCCCACGTCCAATCTGGTCTACCTTGGCGCGCTGGGACTCGTCGACAAGCCCGCGCCCGAGCTCGTCAACCTCGCGGCACATTGCCGCGTGGCCGACGTGAGTCTCTACGTCATGTCGGAGGAAACGGAATTCGAAGACGCCCAAGGCGGGCCACCGCCGTCGTCGCCGCCGGCCTCGCGCCGCAATAGCTTGGTAGGGTGCACGCCCGTTGCGTCTCCCCGCGCGTCGTTGACCCGCGGACACACGGACTCGATCGAGGCCGAAGATGGGAGCGTCGCGGGGACGTTGCCGAGCAGCCCGCTCTCGGTCCCGTCACCGCAAAGCCCACCGCCGGCCCCGCGGTTCCAGTCACTATGCCTCGTCAAGATGAGCGTCCGCGATCCGCACACGGACACGACGGTCGACGTCGTTCCAAACGTTGTGAGCCACCACGCGATCTCGATCTCCAACACGTACGCCGAGTGGAAGACGCTGCTCGAGGACCATCCATGCGTCGTGTTTGAAGGCGCGGCGCCGTCGCAGATTGATTTGTTGGTCGAAACGCTGCAAGATTTGGGCGAGACGGTCGGCCTCGTCGCGTCAGGCAACGCGAACGCGCTCTCGCTACTCAACGCCGACGTCGGGTTTGCCATTCCCACGGGCAATGTGATTGATTTGAGCGAAGACGCGGCCGACATTGTGTTGGGCTACTCGGAATCGCCCCGGTACGATCCTCGCGGCGGGCTCGTCTCATCCATCATGTGGGTAGGGTTGACGCCGTCCGCATTGTCGAAATGGCCAAACGGGTGCCCCAAACCACGGCGGGCGAAGGGCACGGAACGGCATCGTCGGGGCACGACCATCTCCCAGGTACGGTGTTGTTTTTATATTGTTTGGTGCCACGTAATAATTGCGTGGCATCCAATTTTTGGATGTACAACCTCGTGGGCTCGGCTGACGTCGTGGTGTGATGTTGTAGTGGATGAAACGCATGGCGAGGCCAAGCATTTGATTGAGAATTTGTTGCGCGATACGATCGCAATTGGCCGCGCGTTGCATTTGACGCCCGAGGAGTTGCAAGAATGTTTCCATGTGGCGCTGGGTAATATGGTGGACGGCAGCCACGAGTATGTCTGAATGTCGCGCAGGCGCTGGTCGGACGAACGACGCAATCTCGACATTCAAATCGTCCTTCATGTCGTCCATGATGGCCGCGTTTCTCTCGGCTTAATAAATTATTCCCTCCTCGTTTGTGTCGTCTGTGTCGTCATCGTTCGTATCGGTCGAGAGAAAGAGCCGCGTCAATTCGCCCCGCATCGCACGTTCGTCTTGCCGGTCGCCGTCCGCGAGCATGACGAGCCAAAACCCGACAAACCGAATGAACGACACTTCGTCCGACGGGTCGTTCGGGTCGCAGAGCAGCCGCGCCATGTCGCTGGCCGTCGACGCCGCCGTCTCACGCGCGTGGCCGGCGCGGCGCAGCGTTTCCTCGAGGTCGGCGCGGCTGATGCGGCCGTCGTGGTCGCGGTCAACGACGTCGACGAGGCGGTCAATCCACGCGCGGCCGGGGGACGACCACGTCGTCGCAAGCGTCGAGAGCGCCGCCGTCATCATGAGATCCAAGTCGGATCGGATGGCCGCGGGCGGTGCCATGTCGACGGCTGCCGCGAGGGGCCGGACCGAGACGACGTCGAGGATGACGCGCGCGCCGCCGCCGTGCGCGGTCGACGCAATCGAGCGCGGGAGGTGCGTGGTGGCATCGACACAATACGTGTAGCAATGGGTGGCGGTCGTGGCCGACAACATGCGGACGCGACCGTGGGCGGAGCCGACGTCGACGGCCGAGTGGCTCGCAGCAAACACGTCGGTGAGGTCGATGGCGGCGGTCGCATGGAGAAATGCCACGAGCCGCGGGAGCAGCGCCGCGGGGTCGCCGCCGGGCCGTTGCAGCCGCGCGAGGAACGGCTGCAGCTGCATGTGGCTTCCGTCGGTGTGGGTGACCCACTTGGTCAGCACCCCATGGCGAAACAAGACTGTCACGTCGCACGAGTCGTCGGCGGCGTGGAAGCGGTAGCTGTAGGCGTCGCCCGACACGACGAGATGCAGGAGGGGAGAGGCAACGTCGTGACGCAGTGTAACGCGCGCGCAGACGTTTTGCAATGAGAGCGCGAGCGGCGGCGGCGCGGCGAGTGATAATGCAGCGGAGTCGCATGATGGGCCGTGTGCGGCCAAGAAGAGGCGGCGCGCTTCGTCCGAGAGCTCGCGGCGCAAGCGCGGAGTCATATGAGTAGCGGGCATCGGAATAAGATATATTGCATGTCCTCTTCCATTGGCGATGTTTTCGAGATTTCGCTGCCGAGGGGCACCGCCGTTGGCAGCAGAAATGGCGCACTCAACCGAAGGTCCAAGTCAACGTGGATATCAAACCGACATGTCCGGATATTATCCGGCACACCGGATCACAACGCGTGTCGATCTTCTTAAGGACACAAACTCAAGGCTCAGGGGATGAAAGGTGCTGGCAAGGGCCCCGCAACTCAAACATGCACGTGGCGTTCCAGGGGGCGAATAATCAATTTCAATTGTGGAGGTGCCCTAGTATGTTGCAGGCATCTCTTGCTGAGGCGGGGTGATTGGCGCCAACTACCATTTTAGTCCCTATATGGAGGTTGTCCCTCTATGGAGAACAGCCCCCCGCGGCGAATCCCGCGGCGAATCCCGCGGCAATGTTGAGTTTGTGTCGATGGGCGTGCCCTTGGAGGTCAAGACTGCGCCATCGTTCTCGAAGATCCAAGCCAGTCGGTAGATCGTTCTTGTGTTCGACTCTTCAGACTTGGCGTCACTCCACGGATTGAATGTTTCCTCTGCTTGGACAGTGGGCCGCGCCACATAATGCGATTCTGGCTCGCTGTCGTGTGCTTGCAACAATGCCTTGTGTGACCACTGGGGGTGGGTAGTTGCCAAGAACCAGTTTAGTGCCCCTCCACGAGAGCCTGATCTGTGAGCAAGGCGCAAAACCAACGCCTGGGCCTTAAATTAGGGGCACCCTCCATGACAACGATCAAATTGTTGCCGTGGACCGTTTGGGATGTCATTTGATGAAGCTGGACGTCCTGTGACCTCAATTCGTCCTAAAAAGCGGCATGGGTGGGTGTACGTCGCTTGAACAACGTGAACCTCGGACGCGTCCAACAAGGGTTGTCACCACCCATTGCACGCCACCAAGAGCGAGACTTCCTCGACTCTTGCACCCTCCGTATATTCGACAAACGTTAGTTTATCTCGTCGAAAATGCAGCTCGGGCACCTTCGTACCCACACAATTACACGACCTTGGAACAATATGTCAACCGAAGCAGCATCGCCCGTGGGACTATGGCGAAATCTAATCTCACCTTCTTGGCACCTGTGAATCCCACAGAGGCTGTGTGATGCAGGGATGGCCATCGTATCGTCATGCAACAAAGCCCACCGTCTCCCTTGTTGGGCCTTTCACGCATCAGTATCCTTTCTACTCTCTAGAGGGCCAACGAAGTCTTCACGGCACTCCCATAGACACGCATTACATTCACAGTGTGTCAACAACGTCGGGGTCCAAGCAGAAGTCATACCGTGGGATTCGCCACGTGGCTCTGTTAGCCTTCCGTTATTCTAGTCTGTCCCCAGATTCGGGATAAAACCCATCGCATTAGTGCCATATTCAATTTGCCACGTGGCTGTCGACGAAGCACGCAGATGCCAGTCCGTCTGCTTGAAGGCGGGATGGTGCTTCGATGGGCAGCAGATTGTGCAGTTGTCTGGCCACTTGAGTCCTCCCTTTGTGGCCTTCGATTGTCTCTCTCCCGCTTCTGATTCCAGATGAAGAGTTTGCCCCAATGAGTGCCCCAGAATGTTGGAGTGGAGTGAACGAAGGGCCAGATGCTTGCTTCGACGAACGTTGATGCCCTTCAGTCCCGAGCTCAACCACGATTTATTGCGCTCCGTCGGCCATTGAAGGCTCCTTTGAGGCGCGGTTGCTGCTTCTTGGGCATGTGCCGATCCCCACCTGCAGCTTGACACTGTCCCATGGACATGCTGGACATGTTGTGTATGCCACCGAGCACACGCAACACATCCCCCGTGACTTTCAATTTGTTGTTCTGATCGGTTCAGTCGTCTTGAGAGACCAGTCTCTCCCAACCACTCAGCGGTAGAAGCAACGAACATCGTTCAAGTGGACACAGTTGTCGAACACCACCCCGGGTTCTCCCAAAGCAAATGGGCGCGATGCATACGACGCATGTATCATCCTGTTGCTTTCAGCCGCATTGGGTAGTGTAAGCCACTTGAGCAGTTGTGTAACATCCCCGTGGACGAGGTTGCAAAGCCAGACTTTCAGCTATCTATTAATACTTTGTAGTGTAAAAAAGGTCTAGGTATTAGCATTTCACAACTGCTACTGCGTGTCATAGCCACGATTAATTATAGGGACATGTGTCCAAGGGTGATACGACTGCAAGAGGCATGTGTGTCTTAGCTGAGCACCTGACGCATGTGATAAATCCAGGATAACTGACCAGCACCATGGCGGTTCACGTCTATATTCTTCTCGTCAATGCGTCGTAGTGGGCAAGTCATTGATAGGGCGTTGCCGACCTGCCGCGGTGTTGAGGGACATAACATAAATCGCATAACTTCAATGCATAATGTCCCTCAACACCTCAACTTCTCCAACGAATCGGTGCGTCCGGATAATATCCGTACTATTACTCAAGGTGTCATCGAGGCAGAAATTGGCGGCTCCAAGCCTCGCGCGTCGTCGACAACGTTGGCCGCATTTACAAACGCCGCGGACGTAGGGTTGCAACCTGCGATGAGCCAACTGAGCCAAGAGGTGACCCATGAGGCTCGATCCTCTCGCGGCTTTTCGATCCCCCGCGCCCGGTGAATATGACCACACACGACCAGCCGCAACGACGGTAGCCCCAGCACCTTGTGACGCAACGCCGAGCAGCCTTTCCCAGCGTCGACAAATCCTACGTTTGTGTCAGCGACGGCTGAAACCTGGGGATATTAGGACCTTGGACTGGGCCATGGGCAATTAGGATGGCCGTGTCTGTAGGGATGGCGTCCAAGTAGGGATTCGGGCCTTTGGCGGGCCAAAAGAACTGGCTTCCAAAGATACGAATCTAGGTCATGGAGGGTGGAGGAGATCGAATGAGCATGTATATACCCCATCAATCTCGACGCTCTCGTGGACCAAGACCGTCGCATTGGTCAAAATTGTCTTCGCGTCTGCTTTCCAAGACGCGTTGCATTCGTGGTTGCCCAAGACGATGAGCTTGTCGGTATATTCGTACAGCTCGCCAAGCCATAGATTGAAGTCGACGGCGTCGTCGAGGTTGCCAAATCGTGTGAAATCCCCGGCGTGGATCAGGATGTCACCTGGAGGCATGGCGAGCTCTCGGTGGCGCCCATGTGTGTCGGAGATGCACACAACGGATCTCTTCTTGGAAAGGCCGGCGCAGGATACACTCAAAGGGGACAGCGGAACCATTGAGGCAATGATGGTGTGCTATCATGGCAAATTGCAAGCAGAATGGCTTGCAAGGATTGGCCAGACGCATTTGGGGTGGCACACGCTGATTGGATAACGTCGAATCAGACAGACCAAAGAGCGTTTCGAATTTGGGCTTCGGTTCCTTGTAAATTCGTGGATCATGAATACTTGGGGCTTGGGTGCCACAACAGCAATACTTGTACGATTTATAGTGTTAGTATTCATGTGGAGGTGCATGTATCTTCTCGCTTGACCCAGAGTTTGGTTGGAAGCAGGCCGTGATGTCAAATTCAGTTGCAGTTGGTGCTTGGCCAACGCATCGTACCTCAAGTATTCAAACCACTGTACGAGAGCACTCTCATTCTATGAATCTGGTTTGGGCCTACAAATGACTCTGGCTCTTGTGTTGGACTCCATCGAGATGCTTTGTTGGCATGTCTGAGTCTGATTTCTCGGCGCCCTTTTGTTGTCGGCATTGGTGTAAAAAGGCTCAAAGATAGCGCCCTGAAGTTGTGCCCCAAAGCTAGGCAGTCTAGCCCATATTTTCGATCATGGGCTTGTCAGGCACCTTCACATGTCTAACCCTTCTTGAAGTGTCACCACATTTAACCAAATTTTAGCCTCTCTGAGTGCAATGAAGCCTGGGTACAACAAACAAGCTTGAGAGACGTCCTCATCGAGTCCAGTGCTCTAACCTCAACTGTTCACACCCCACAGTCGAGTGGGGTTGCGGTAATTGCTGTGAGTCGAGTCACCAATCAACAATTCTGGGTCGAAACGTCCCAACCAGTTGAAGGTCCCCAAGCATCTGCTGTTCCGTTAAAATAGGCTGCCCAAGCAACCCAACAGTGCGAGCGATCGAATTAGTGCCTGTCCACTGACCACACCACTGGACGCAGCAGCCACCGTTGAGGGCACGTCCAACGCAGGGTGGTCCAAGCAAAGAAATCAGGTTCTTGGGCGGCAGTCGAATAAAACACACGAGCAATGCCATCTTGCTCCGTCCGTCGACGAGTGAAGAAGAGGAATGCGTTCCCGTCGTCCTTGTCAAGATCCCTCTCCAGAACCCGACCTCGTCTTTTTCTCGTCGCTCTCTCTGCCAACAAAACACCGCGACGCGGCGGGCGACTTTCGGAATTCTCCCACCCGTGGTAATGGTGTTGCATCGGCTGGAAAAGCATACAACCAGTGTCGAGTGCTGCTCACTGTCTTGGGTGATGCCTCATACTGGTCGTGTCGTCGATGGACAATAAAGCAAAAATCGAGGCGATCGAGGACGTCAAATTTTGCAGGAAGAAGCCTCGGCGGCGCGGAAATTTGTCGCCACAATTGCGACGCAGCAGAAGAAACTTGACGGAACGAGGTCGATTTGCCCACAATACAAACATCAAGATAAAACGGCCACTCACACGTGGCTGCGATCCCATACAAAGACCAACATTATTCGGAGTGCTTTTTTCTCTGCCAAGATACTCGAGACGATGGACACTTTGGGTCCAGCATGCTGGCGACATGTCGCGGTATACTTTAATTCAAATCAATTCGGGAGAGGAAGGCAAATCCATCGGTTTTGTGCCCTTTTACCTACAATAACAAACCACCATCAACTGTGGCACACTCAGGTTGCGTGGCCAGCGGCGGTGGGACACGGGGAGTCGCCGCGCCGCACGCCCGCCGCCGCCAAATGCAGCAAGAAGAGACTGGAGAACAACAACACGAATAAGTTAATATGTATACATAGCCTCCAACGACGACATCGAGATAGTGTACATTTACTTCTTGGGCATCTTGCCGCCATGCGCCCAGCAGTAGCCGCCCGTCTTGGGGCCTTTGGTGCATCCTTGGACGAGGCACATGCGCTTCCCACCGTGACTCCAGCACACACCAAACTTGCGCGAGGCGTTCTGGCAGCCCTCGGCAGTGCAGCGCTTGCCACCGCCATGGCTGATGCAGAAACCCAAGCTCACGGCGTGTTTGGTGCAACCTTCCTTGGAGCAGCGGATCCCACCGCCGTGGGCAATGCACACGCCACCGGCTTTCGCACGCTTCTCGCATCCAGCAACCCCGCAAAGTTTGACGCCAATCGAACCAGAGCACTTGGTGGGCGACTTGTTGCTTGCCGTGTTGGGGCTGCGGCGGAGGGTTTCCTTCAACGACGGAAGCGCGGGAAAATGGAAGCGAGGCGACTCCATGTGCATGTCTTCACGGGGCGAGGGATGTTGAATGCCAAACGGCGAGCCTTGTTGCGCGCCGAAAGGTGCATGGTGTTGGAAAGGCGACATTGGCGACGACGCCATTTGGGGCGGACGCACAAACGAATGGAGGGGAGGGAGACGGTGGTGCACGGGCGACATCTCGAGCGGGAACGCCCTGGAGCTGAAGCAGGGACTTGTGCGTGGCGACGGCGTCGAGAGATGGTGCGGGAGCTGCACATGCAGACTCGGGAGCGCGCGGTGGTGATGGTAGGTGGCGACGTCCATGCTAATGTGGGTGTGGGCGACTGCGCGAATTGAAGAATGAGGCAAGTGGAACGCGAGATCCTGACGAGAGCCATCTGGTGGGGCCAGTTTCTGACTTTGTTTGCATAGCGAAACCGAGTCAAATAATTCGAAGCGGGTTTTGATGTATTTGGTCAGCCAATCAGAACGGCCTTCCAAGCAGAGACCCCACCCATGGGGCACCCAGTGGGTCAAACCCAGGGAATCAGACACGTTTTGCCCCATTTGTTTGCCCCAGTGACCACGCCAATCGTGTTGCCGCGCCAATTGCATCTGGCCACCGATGCCGTCTCATGTTCAGGCTCATATGGCCCACTGCCAACAGGGGGGTTAACCTTCTGGGGACGTGAGATCTTGTTGCTGTGCATGTGAAACCACCTCGTCGTTCTGACGTGTGTGTGGGGCGACCCCCACTCGCAGACTCGCAGAAACGAGGTTGTCCGGATACGTATGTACTTTGAGAGGATTGTCCGGATAAACCTTGCTGCCACCCCAGGTTTCTGCATGGGGTATCCATCGAAACTGAGTTGGCGCTGATTCCGAAATGGATTCCTTCGACTGATGAATCTCATGAATGCGACGCGCGGGACGACGATTTCTGGGGCGAACATTGCGAGACGACAACGAGAGAGAGAGATCTAGAAGTTTTGAATGGTCGCGGTTACTGGAGATCTGGCACGGGGCCAAAGTCGATCGCGAGCGTCTCGGGGGCGAGAATCCGGTCCGAGATGGCCAGGCCGTGGGCAGCATTGAAGGAAGCAAGGTCCGGCGCGGTGCTCCGGCAATAGTACAGCTGTCGCTCGAGGTGATACATGAGCGGAGGGAGAATGTAGTGGAAGGCGACCGACTCGGGCGAGCAGCAGTCGGCGTGCCGTCTCGCGCCGCCAATGCCGTCGTGGTAGCGCACAAGCCAGTAGTCAGGGCGCGAAACGTCTTCAAAGAAGACCCCTACATGTTGCGTCGTGAAATCATCCTCTTCTTCATGGACGTACCGCGGGGTTTGTCGGCGTGCCAGCGCTCCCGGCCGCGGAGATCCCGCGTGTTGTACGGGTATGTGTCGTGAAAGACCATGCAGAACGAGATGGACGCATCGTCTGGCAACATGGATGTGGCCGGTCCACTCAAGCACGTGACGTCATCGAGAGATTCGACGACCGCCTGGACGTAGAGTTTGTTCATGGCGTAGCCAGGGCCGCCCGAGTTGAAGACCCAGCGTTCCGTGCGGGCCTTGAACGACGCGAGGAGGTTCTTGTCGACAATGTAATAGTCAATCAAGTCGGGGGTCAAGCTGTATCGATGGCTACGCACAAGGAGGATGAAACGAGATGATGCAAGGGCGATGTACCCAAACGAGAGCGGCACCACATCTTGCTGCATGAGCACTTCGGGCTGGCGAAGAAACGCGCGGAGGTTCTCCATGACAATGTACGCGTCGTCGTCCGCCTTGTAGAACCAGTCAAACTCGTGGCGGTAGTGCTCCCACACGTAGCGCAACGTGAGTTTGTGCTTTTGCCAGAGGTGGTGGTGGTCGGCGATCGCGTCGACCTCGATGATGTCGGGCGTCGACGCATCGGTCGCGTTGCTAAAGAAGAGCAACTTTGTGCAGCGTTGGCCCCATGTGTCCTGCGTTGCCGCTCCTTGTCATGGGAGACGCAAGAGGGGACAACACGTACCCGAATGGCCTGGACGTGGACGTCGTGGTGCACCGAGATGGTGTTGACGATGCACAGCACGCGCGGGAAGGCCGACGTTTCAGTCGCATTGGCGACTTGCACGAGACGCAGTGCAAACTTGGAGTGGTCAATGTCGATGCTACATAGCTCGTCTTTGGACAGAGTCGCGCCCTCGACGAGCAGCGGTGCGAGGCACATCCATAGCGCCACGAGTGTGCTGCCGCAGAATGTCGCCAGCATGGTCACACGAGCCCGAAATTCGTTTCGGGCAACGTGTTATGCGGATTCCGGATATCGAGGGAGGTGTGCGAACATGCAGGCATTGCTCATCGAACAAACACATGGACGCCGCCTTCTCCCTCCATCATGTGGGTGGCGTAAGACGCGTTTGCAGAGTCTTGCGTGAAGTGGACGTGCACCATGCGGCGGACATACTGGGTTCACGCAGAGACGACACAGACATGCGCTGGTTCGACGCAACCGCTCCACCTCGTCTGGGACAAATTTGCTGGCCACGCGTCACCGCTCATGACGAGGCTGGGGCGATGACTCACTCCAGTCGTCGGAACAATTGATGGGGCTGCGCGTGTATGTGTATATATCCTTGGCGCGGTCGTTTCATGTGAAACGGGGAAACGGGGTTTCAAAGTGTCAACGTGTGATGCGACGATGGCGCGCTTGGTCGCGGGGACTTGGCGTCTTGGCGATGGCAGTGGGGACACTTTCAACGTTGGTGATCCAGACACCGCTCTACGGAATGTCCACGGGCGTGTGTACGTCGTCGTCGTTCTCCCTTGACTCGTTGATGCGTCGACACAATCAATGTAGCTTACATGATTCAACTGCATGTGGGCGTGAGTCCCATCAACGCCCCGGTTGCCGTCCGCGTCCCGTCGATTGGCTCACGCGTCCACGTAGACCACCTACATGCTCCTCCTCGACACGGGCTCGTCGAATATGGCCATGGCTTCCTCGACCTGCTGCGCCGCCACCAAGGCATTGGCGACGCTGCAGCTGTTCAAATGCGCAGCATCCGCGACTTGTGCCATCGACCCAGTCGTAGAGAGAAGCAACGTCACGGTCACGTACATCGCGTCCTCTTGGACGTACGTCTACCTAAGTCACACTTCTGTGGTTGGTTACAAGGCATAGAGGCCACGTTGTGCATGACACGGTCGCGTTTGACGACAGCAGCTTCGGGTGGTCGCTCCTCGAAGTCCCATTTGTAGCCATTGACAACCAAACTCGCTTTTTCCGTGGCGAGTTTAGTGGCGTGTTGGGGCTCGCTTACGATGCCCTTGCCCAGGTAGACACCATATCCATTAGTTGCGATTCGAGTTACTCTGAAGCCTGAACGGAACCCCACTCCCACCTTCTTTCAAACACTCGTCCATCAAAAGCAAGTCGCCAACGTCTTTAGTGTCCAGCTCTGTGGGATCTTGCAGCCCTATCTTTTCGGTGTTGTTCCCAATCGTGTCGCTGGCTCCATAGGTACACAATTAGGCCCAATCTAGTTCAACTGGACCTGGTAGTGTTTGGTGGCCTCGCACCACCCCTCGACACTGCACCTCCCTTGTACCACGGGCCCTTGGTGTACACTCCCTTGATCCAGGTCCGCGAGGCACACAACATTCTGCCTCCGAGACGCTTGTCCTAGGCCAACTGGTATACGGTGCTCGTCACTGACTTCGTCTTCAACGGCGTTCCAATCAATGCCGTCGGTGGTTGTGCAACTTATAACTCACCACGGGTACCCTCTCTTTGTGTGCCGAGACTGAGGTTCTCAGGTTCGTGTGTCCAGGCCATTGTGGACTCGGGCACGACCAATTTGATCGTGCCACCTCCCATCTACGCGGCGCTGATTGCTGCGATTCAATCTGTCACGTTGGCCGCGCTCCCAACGCTCTCGCGAGCGTATTTCAGCGACAGCGCCGTCTGTTGCGATCCGGCGTGCGACCCCCGAAACGCCACGTCATCATTGCTCCAGCTGCCGCCAATCGAGATCTCCCTCGCGCTCCAAGGCGACGATGCCACGCGCCAGTTGACCATTTCGATTCCACCGGCGTACTACTGGCGCCCCATCGCGATGCGGTCGGCGTCTGGCACGTCCATGTGCCGTGTGCTCGGCGTCGCCGAAGGCAGCGAGTTGATTCTCGGCACGGTCTTCATGGACGGCCTCGTCGTCGTCCACGACCGCGCGCATGACCAAGTCGGGTTTGCCGTCGCCGCCAATTGCGCCAACGGAGTCGTCTCGTCGAAATCGATTACGACGTCGTCGTTGGTCCGTGGCGGCTCTTGGTGCCACTGTCTCTCGCCATCCCAGCAAGCCAACAACCTCGTCGGGTCCAGGCTCCCCTTTGTCTGGCATTGGTGGACCTACGCCATCATTGTCGCTGCCGTTGTCCTCGTCGTCTCACTCGCTGTCTGGCTCTGGATGTGGCTGGCCGCACGTAAGAAGCGCCAACGGCATGCAGCCATCCGCCGGGAATCCATCCACGTGTATCTGCTGGACCCGATCACGCCACCCGGAGACGAAGACATTGGCGAGGCGGGCAATTCGGCAGTGCGAGGAGGTCCGTCGGAATGCTAGTTTTAGTTGGCCAATGTCGTTGCTCAATATCACTTTCGAGTCGCGACGCTGGCATCTGCATCACACGACGTGGAGTTAATCGAGTTTCTTGACGGTTTCACTTGGTCATATGTGAAACGGGATGGCTTGGTCGATGCCAAGGCAGTTATCGAACGCCGTGAGCCGAGAAAATGAACATGCGCGTCGTCCTCGCGGGTCTCGTAGTTGTCGCGACAGCGACGACTGTGATCCAAGAGCCTCTCTATGGAATCGCGTCGGGCGTCTGTACAGTCGTGTCCCGTCCTTGTACGGTCGTCTCATAGTTTGTATAGCGTACACGATTCATCTCGACGTTGGCACCGCCCCAACGACGCGCTCGCCTGTACGTTTACTCTTGTTGGTCGTGGTCGTCACGGGAGGTCCACTAGACGACGTATCAACTGCTCCTCGACACGGGCTCGTCCAACACAGCACTTGCGACCACGACCTGCTGCCGGAATTCCGTCGACCTCGCCAACATGGCGCTCTTCAACTGCGCCGCGTCGACCACGTGCCACGCCATCGCGCCGGGAGCCAACATTTCAGTCACTTACGTCTCGTCGTCGTGGACGTACGTCGTTGTGTGTGGTTGTGGTTCAATGTTGGCGTAGGGGCCACATCGTTCAAGACAGTGTCTCAACGGCCGCGTTGGGCACGATCTCGCAGTATCCGTTCGTTGTGATTGACGCGCAGACGCAATTCTTTCGCGGCGGGTTCAGTGGCATCATGGGCATTGCCTTTGACGCGCTCGCCCAGGTTCACTCGTGTTTGATAGTCGATCGTCATGGCTCGCGTAGCCATCGAACAATCCCTTGCCAACGTTCTTCCAGACGCTCGTGAACCGAAATGTCGTCGACAACGTCTTTGGGCTCTTGCTCTGTGGCATCTTGCAGCCTTTTGCTCAAGGGATCGTCCCGGGGGCGGTCGCAGGGGCTCTAAGTACACATCGTCCGTCGACTTGAGCCATACCTCGTGTTGTAGTCTTGGGGGGCGTCACCCCCACGGTGGGGCCAGCATTGTATCGTGGCGCGATGCTCTACACGCCACTCATTCAGGTTTGCCAGGCCGTGCATGTCCAGATCTTCATGTTGACGCAGGCCAAATGGTATGTCGTGTTGATTACGGACGTTGCGTTCAACGGCACATCGCTCAATTCAGATTGCATCGACTTGAATACCCCGCGGGTAGAGACGTCCCAATCTTGAGTGGCTCAGAGCAGCTTGTAGAGCATTGTCGACTCCGGCACAACCAACATTGTTCTCCCGTCGGCCATCTACGTTGAGCTCATGGCGGCGATCAAAGCCGCGACGCTGCAAGCGATCCCGACCTTCGCCGCGACCTACTTTAGCGACTCGTCGATCTGTTGCGAGAGCTATTGCAACCCGACAAATCCCAAGTCCCCGTTGCTCCGGTTGCCGCCGATATCGTTCTCGTTCGCGCTTGAAAACGACGCCAAGCAGCAAATCACGATCCAAATCCCACCGACGTACTACTGGCGACCCGTCGCGATTCACTCGGCCATCGGGACTTCCACGTGCCGCGTCATGGGAATTTCTGAAGGGACCAACATGATCTTGGGCAACGTCTTCATGGATGGGCTCTACGTTGTCCACGACCGCGATGCTAACCGCGTTGGGTTTGGGGTCGCCGACAATTGCCCCAACCAAGCTGTCTCGTCCAAGACGGTTTCGACGTCGGCCATCGATTCGAGTTGGTGCAAGTGCCTCTCGTCGACAGAGGTCAGCAGCAATTTGGTCACATCGTATCTCCCCGGGCAGAAAACGTGCTTCGTATGGTACTGGTGGACGTATGTGATCCTCGTCGCCCTTGTGATCATTGCATTGTCGGGTGCCTTTCTTATCTATACGTGGATTGTAAAGCGCCGCAAAGACCAGCGCCGGGACCCCAATGCGATCCCAACGCTCCAGGAGCAATTACTCGTGGAAGGACCCATGACGCCAAAGGAACCTCCCCCGCCCTCTGAGTGCTCATCGCACGATGAATTCCGAGCCGCAAGTCCGGCGGAATCCACGCGATTTGCGCGCCATCCTGGTGATTGCAATCTGTGAAAAATCTCGAATTTCAAGAAAGATCGAAATCCGGATAATTTAACAAGGTGGTGCGTTTCCGGATAACAGTATCCGTATCCAACGAGGAAGTCATTGTGCAACACATCACAACAACAACATGGCGCAGTTTGGGATGGTCATCGCCGGGCGGCCAGTCGTGACTGACTTCAAGTAGGTCCTTGGAAGCCTCAAGGTTATATCATGAGACTCAATTGTGTTTTGTGCGTAGTGAGATTAGCCCCACGCAGTATGTCATCGACATTCCTTACCCCGAACAAGTGACCGACATCACGTTCTTCCTCTTGCCGCATTCGCCCGTGCCGCCTGGGTTTGCAGGTGCGATGCTGCATTGTTCTACTTGCGGCGAGCCACGTGTTTACACGACCCCCCGTCCTAGCGGTCTTGTACTTTGCGGTGCCGCACTTGCAAAACTGGCAGTTGATTGGAGGTGTCTTTGCCGAGAAGCCAAGGTAAGCATGCAATGCATCACGGAGTACAAGGTTCCACGCTCGTGCATGTAGTGCGATCTTCCGAACGGGCTGGCCGACACACCCCGACGTCGTGGGGCAGCCTGGCGTCCAATTGGGCGTGTCTATTGAAAGGTTCGGCGTCATCTTTGGTCATCGACTTCACACGCGTGTGGTTGCATGTAGCGTCGACAATGTCAAGAACTTGGGCATCGAAGAGAGCGGGCTCATGGAACGCAAGGCCTTTGCGCACAAGATCGCGCTTGATCTGTTCAACTACATGTCGTCGTTCTCAACGAGCACGAATTCGAACGTGATGGTGATTCCGACGAACTTGTTGGACCGATGGATGGAGCGCTTCGAGGCCAAGTATCGCCGCGACCCCAACTTTATGATGAAAAACACCTAATTTACCACGGGGGAGATGCCGACAACGTCCGCCACGGCGGCGTGCCGCACAGCCGAATCCCTATAGAGTTGCATGTTCCAGTCTTGAACATTGGCCTCTGTTCTGAGTCTCCATGGACATCTCTCTTGCGATCAACTTGTATGCGTCATGCCACGGTTTCAGTATTGTTCCATGCACGCGCCGGAACTTTTTCTTGCGGGATTTGACGCGGTTGAAGGGCAAGGCCGACGGAGTGAACATAAATGATCTGATTGGCTATAATTTTATTTTCGCTGCATGTGATTGGTCCACTGGGAGTAATGCCCAACCCTGATTGTCACGGGACCAATTCATCAGCCTGCGGGGGAGGTGCAGAAAGAAAAACTACTGCCGGTGGCGTCCCGACGAGGCACGACGCAAACTAGATCACACGAGATGGCGACCGACGGAAAGACATCGCTAGCAGACCTTCCTCCCCTCAACGATGCCGCGAGCTCGGAGCGGACCAAGCTATTCCGTCAGAAACTCCGCCTCTGTTGCGTCGTCTACGACTTTAGTGATCCTCGAAAGCATGTGCGGGAAAAAGACGCCAAGCGCCAAGCTCTCTTGGAGATGGTTCAATTCTTATCCGACGGGAAGGTCCAGTGGAGCCCCCAAGCCGTGGAAGATCTAATGACGTGCGTGGAAACGAACATCATCCGCCCGCTGGGTGGCAAGAACCGGAACGGCGCGAAAGATGGCGGAAAGATCGAAGGTCCGAAGACAGACTCTTCTGCATCGATTGTTGATTGTATCTATGGTGTAGGTGTTGAAGAAGACGAACCGATCTTGGAAGAGGCATGGCCGCACTTGCAGCTCGTGTACGAATTGCTCTACCGCTTTGTCCTGTCAAAAGAAGTGGATACGAAGTCGGCGAAAGAATATTTTAGCAAGCGGTTCATGCTCCAACTCCTCAACCTCTTCGATTCGGAGGACCCCCGTGAGCGCGACTACTTGAAGGTAACGTCATATCTCCCCAATCCCGTCGGCGTGAACGCTGCCGCAGACGATTTTGCACCGCTTGTACGGCAAGTCCATGGCGCTGCGTTCCTTCATCCGACGCTCGATCAACAATATGTTTTACACGTTTGTCTACGAAACGGAGCACTTTAACGGCGTCGTGGAACTCTTGGAAATCCTCGGCAGGTATGATGGTGTCGTCCGTGTGCTGCCTTTCTCATGCGTCGTCGATGCAGCATCATCAACGGGTTTGCGCTCCCGCTCAAACCCGAACATCAAAAGTTTTTGGAAAAGGCGCTGATTCCCCTCCATAAGGTACGACACAGTAAAGTTGGGTGTGTCATGTCCCCAACCAGGCAACGAACGTGGCGCAATACCACCAGCAATTGGCCTACTGCACAACGCAGTTTGTCGAAAAAGACCCGGCGACGGCGAAACCAATTATCCTTGGCCTCTTGCGCTTCTGGCCCGTGACCCAGGCTGCCAAGGAGGTGCGGTTTGATTGATATGCCATGCTGATTGCACTATTCTAGATTTTGTTTCTCAATGAGTTGGAAGAAATCATCGAGTTAATACAACCCGAACAATTTGCAGAGGTGTGGCCGGTGATCCCGTCGCATCGTCCTGATCTGTCGCCCGTAGGTCATGCGGCCACTCTTCCTTCAAATAGGTCGGTCAATCACGAGTCCCCACTTCCAGGTACGAAGATAGCTGCATACCGACACAGAGAAACAAGCTTGCCGACACCAGGTCTCGCAGCGAGCGTTGTACTTGTGGAACAATGAGGCCTTGGTCAACTTGGTCGCCGTCCACCGTGTCGAAATCCTACCGCTGATCTTTGGCGCGCTGTATCGGAACTGCGACAAGCACTGGAACACGTGCGTGGCTTCTTCCTTGCTATCGTCGCTCATGATGGATGTGCCTAGGACCGTGCAAAGCCTCACGTTCAACGTGCTCAAGCTGCTCATGGAGATGGATTCACAACTCTTTGATCAGTGCTCGGCGCAGTTGGATGAAAGGGAAGGCAAACTGCAGCAGGCGTACGAGGACCGGCGTCGAAAATGGCAATTGCTCGAAAAGGCCTTCGTGCATTGACGCTCGCTGTCTTGTTCGACAGAAAGGACAGGTGTTATTTTGGCGCGTTTTGTCGAATAAAAATATTACCTTTCCATACAATTTGGAAGATAAGATTGGGCAGGCGAGAAAAATAGGCGTGCAGAGTGGTGGTGGTGTAAACACACTCGCGGAAGTCGCGCATTGGCGACAGCAAGATTCCATCGTCTCTCATGGAGGTGCCCGTCGAAGTCGACGATGCGGAATTGCACCACCATGTGGCGCTCTATGTACCGCTGCCGCCTCTCCTTCGACTGGACGTTCTGCCCTTCCTCATGCTGTACACCACGTTTACCGCGTGCATGATGCAAGTGCACGAAGGCCAAGGCTTCGTCGTCGCCTTCGCCATCGTCGCATTTCTCCACGCTCTCGCGTTCTTCTCGAGCGAGTGGAGTGTTGACATCAAGGCTTGGATCGCGTACACGCGGTTTCCGATAACGTCTGCCAATCTAGAGACGTGCGCCTTTCCTCGAGGCATCGCGGTTAAGATTGACCCAGTGTCGGCGATTCTGCCAAAGGAGTTGTGTCCACTACACTGGAACGCAGATGCAAAGAAAGTGAAGACCAAGGTACAGTCGTCTTGGTCTCCGCGCTGTCATCACCCCTGCCTTGTTCCAGACGCTCATGATTCCAAGCGTGTGGTTTTCGTATCAAAAGTTGCGTTTCTGCATCTATCCCTCCCATGATTCCAAGAAGATGTGCTTCCAGCGGCTCAGCTACCCCACTGCATTAACGCTTGAGCAGTATGCGAGGAAGACGGGGTACACGAGTGCCCAGGAAATCGATGTGGCCGTCGCGCGGTGGGAAGACAACGAGTTTGACATTCCCATCCCTGAGTTCTGGGAGCTGCTCAAGCAGCATTTAGTCGCGCCGTTTTTTGTCTTTCAGGTACATTCGCCCTTGTCTATTGGTGCATTGTTCGTCATGGGGCTTGCTGTAGTTTTTCTGCATGCTTCTCTGGTGTTTGGACGAGTACATGTACTATTCGCTCTTGACCCTGGCCATGCTTGTGCTCTTTGAATGCACTGTCGTGAAGCAACGCCAAAGCAACATGGAACTATTGCGCCAAATGCGCCGCCCTGCCGTTCGTATCATGGTTTACCGCATGGTAAGAGGCTACTGAAATGCCCCGCCGTCAATTTATAATTTTCCCCCTGTAGAGCAAGTGGCAAGAAATTTCAAGCCGACATCTCGTTCCTGGGGATATTTGCTCGATAGGCCGGTCGAAACCCATCTATGTGGGCCAAGACATGTCGGAAGAAGTCGTGCCCTGCGATGTGCTTCTTCTCGACGGCACGTGTGTGGTGAGAAAGACGTCAAAATTATTGTTGAGTGGTGAGATTATGTAGGCCAATGAAGCTATGCTATCCGGTGAATCCATTCCGCTGCGAAAAGAGATGCTTGATGTGTCGCATTACACCCCCAAGAGCACATTGAATATCGACGATGGGTCTGCTATGAAGAAACACATCTTATTTGGGGGCACAAAGGTACTCCTTTTTTATTGAAAGTGAAATTCAACAGGTTGCACAGGTACTTCAATTTAGCCCCAGTGAATCATTTGGGCGAATCCCTGCGCCTCCCAATAGTGGCTGCATTGTTTACGTTTTGCGCACGGGTTTTGGCACGACACAGGTACTAATAAGAAATATTTAACGCTAACAATCGTTAGGGCAACTTGATGCGAACAATTTTGTTCTCATCTCAGCGCGTCACGGCAAACAACATGGAGTCGATGTGGTTTATTTTATTCTTGCTTTGCTTTGCAGTTTTAGCATCGGGGATAGTATTGCGTCAGGTACTTTCCATTTTTGCGATTGATTTTAACAAAAATGTCGATAATCTAGGGCTTGTTAGACCCCACTCGAAGCTCCTTTAAATTGTTTTTGCATTGTGTTATGATCATTACGTCCGTGGTTCCCCCTGAACTGCCCATGGAATTGTCGTTGGCAGTCACAAACTCCCTCCTTTCTCTGACGAAGCTCAACATATTTTGCACTGAACCGTTTCGTATTCCATTTGCTGGCAAGGTTGACATTCTTTGCTTCGACAAAACCGGCACCCTTACAAGCGATGATCTGGAAATGCACGGAGTCGCTGGGCTTGCGACAACTTCTCTGGTTAAATTGGACAACCCTCTCCATCTGGTCACGCCGAAATCTCTTCCGACAGAAGTCCAAGTTATTTTGGCTGGCTGCCATTCATTGGTATGGAATTCCATTTGACGTTTAAATTTACGTCTTGCGTAGATGGTGATTAATGGCAAGATTATGGGTGATCCACTTGAAACAACAATTATGTCACACATAAAATGGCATTTGCGTCCGGGTGATGTTGCCGTACCTGCGATGTCCTTCAAGGTGGATCCATTGGAAAGTATGATGATGTCGCCCCAATCATGGCAGATGCGCCATGGTAATGGCATGGGTTCCGGTCAACCTTTTCTCTTGGGACCGAAATCTGTCAAGATTGTGCATCGATATGCTTTCTCTTCAGACTTGAAGCGCATGAGCTCAATTGTACGCAAGATGCGAAATATAATTGGTTCTAATTGTTTATGCAGGTCGTTCTGGAAGATTCGTCAACTTCAGTGAAGTTGCTGTCGAAAGGAGCTCCTGAAGTAATGGAATCGCTCTTCACAAAGGTATTTGGCATCTTATGAGTCGACTTAAATCCTATGGTCTTGCATAGGTTCCCGCATTTTATACCAAAGTGTATCGGTATTATACCCAAAAAGGTTGTCGTGTGCTTGCCTTGGGGTCGAAGTCTCTCTCAACCAACGACTTGCAGCGTGTCAAAACGTTTTCTCGCACGGATATGGAACGAGAACTCGATTTTGGGGGCTTTTTAGTCTTGGACTGCCCACTCAAGAGTACGGACACTTATTTTCTTGATTGAAATGTGAATGCCAATTCATATTTTCAATCCCAGGGGACACGAGTGCCGTGATTTCAGAGCTCAAAGCCTCAAGTCACTCGCTTGTAATGATCACGGGTGATAACCCTTTGACCGCATGTGATGTTGCAAAACAGGTGCGTGTTCGTCGTACGATATGGTATGCTACTGCTCTCTTAGATTAAAATGACCGGATATTCCAAAACGCTGATTTTACAACCAGCCGCTGCGACCTCTGTTGATTGGATTGATGCCTTGGATGAAACAGTCCCCCCTTTGCCATTTGACATTGCGGTATGCCTATATGCTCACGAGAAACAATTGCTCTGATGTTTCTACAGGGCGTTCCGTCGCTCAGTCAGTCGTACGATTTATGCGTCACGGGCGCCGCCTTGGCGCTTCTATCGCCAGACGAGCTCCGGGCTGTGAGCTCTCATGCCCGTGTGTTCGCTCGAACGTCTCCAGCCCAGAAAGAATCCATCGTGGATGCGCTGAACCAGTACGGCCATTGGTTCCGATGAATGTTTCTCAAGTATCTTTTGGCAGGCAAGGGTTTTTTACAGCCATGTGCGGAGACGGGACAAACGACGTGGGCGCACTCAAGCGTGCCCACGTGGGCATTTCGATCATCAACAACCCTGAAAAGTCGCGGCAACCGTCGAGCGAGGGCGGGCACATGGTCAAATTTGGCGACGCGTCGATTGCGTCCCCGTTTACGTCAAAGCAACCGAGTATTAAGGCCACGACGCAAATTCTGTGTCAAGGTCGGTGTACGTTGGTCACGACGCTGCAAATGTACAAGATCTTGGGCGTCAATTGCTTGATCACGGCGTACGTGCTCAGTTCGCTCTACATCTATGGCGTCAAGCAAGGCGACACGCAAATGACAATGGTCGGCGTCCTCATTGCGCTCTTCTTCCTCTTCCTCTCCTATGCCAAACCGTGCGACAAACTCTCTGCTCAGCGCCCCCTCACGCGTGTCTTTTGTGCGTCTATGCTATTTTCCATTGCTGGTCAGTTCCTCGTGCACTTGACCAGCTTGGTTGCCGCGTTAAATGTCGCTCTGCCATACGTGGATTTGGACGACCCGGCCATGCACCCCGAAGCAAAGTTCCACCCGAATGTGCTCAACACGATCGTGTTTCTCATCTCGTTGCTCATGCAAGTCAATACGTTTGTCGTCAATTACAGCGTATGTACCGCCATCGCCCATTTCATTTTCCATTGTGTGAGTAGGGTGCTCCATTCATGGAATCGTTCCAAGACAATCGCCTCTTGGTGCGTTGGACCGGCCTCGCCTACTGTATCGTCTTCATTGCCTTGTGGGAAGTCTTTCCTCCACTCAACGACATGCTCGAGCTCGTCTTCCTGCCGTCCATCGATGCCCAACTCCAGCTCTCGGCCATTATGCTCGCAGACACTGGTGCAGTCTTGGGGTTTGAGCGACTTGTTCAATGGCTCACCGCCAAATACCCTGGCGTCATGGCCTAGTTGTACACCTCAACCTGACTTAGAACTTCTTCGTAATATGAACATACCGACAGAATCCATCATTTACGAAGCATGCCTTCACCTTCCTCGTAAAGCATTTCGAATTGTGCAAGACGATCATTTTCATGAGGCGCTTGTTGTAAGGACGTTAAACAGGTTCAAGTGTCTATTGGCTCCTTTACAAAACGTTTTATCGCGCAACACCCCTTTTTGTCAATTCCATCCACGTGTTGATCAAACGGGTATTGTCGTCATCGTTGCCCATGTCTCCATCGCTCCACCTCGTGGAAGCGATCCTCGGTCCATTGGCCGACTTGTCTGCGCGAGAAGAACTGAAGGGCTCCATCGTTGCCGCGGACGATGGTTGTGCGGAGACCTTGCGGTGGTCCGGCAGTCTCGCCTTCTTGATGGATACGGTCCAAGTGCAATCCATCGTGAGTCTGCAGCAACTCGTTGCATCTCTGTGCCACACGGACGAAGACGACGACGAAACGGGGCCCAATATCCACCATCTTCTCGACCCGTGGATGTCTGGGGCAAAGTCCAAGCTCCTGCTTATCACGAGCCGGCCCCTCGTTGAGCTGCAACCTGTCCTCGCGGCCCTTCTCCATGCCGACGTGCTCGAACAACTCGTCCTCGCGTCCGCGCTCCCCGAGAAAGCCCATGGACCGACCTTCTCTTTCGATTCCTTTCGCGACGGCCTCGTGCCCAAGCACAAGGGTCTCCACGCCGACACGGTGCGTCTCGTCTACCTCCCATTGCTCTATGCGCCGCTCTTGGACTCGTCCCGCGAAGGCGGCACACCCGGCCTCTTCACCCTCACGCACCCGCAATGCGCGTCGGTGTTTCCCCTGATGCGATCCCAGCTCAAGACCCAAACACAAGACGCCGCCACACCGTGGGAACATGTCCAAGACGTCGCACCGCAAGACATCCCCGAGGCAACGCGGAAGGCCTTCAAGTGCCTCGCCCATGTCCTCGGCGCCATTCTCATGCAGTGGCAATTCGAGGTAGACATGTACATCGTCGCCGCATGACGTTTGTGTGCCGCAGGTGAAAGAACGCATTTTTGCCCTCGGCGCCACGTCGCTCAAAGTGGGACACACGCTAGTACGTGAACGTTGTGTTCCATCTCTCAAGTGGACTTCCTGTAGCAACATTTCCTCCATCAATTGGAAGAAGAATGCACGATGACCGAACTCAAGGAATTCCAACCCGCGACGCTCATCCTCGTCGATCGGTATCTCATCCTTCCCACCTTCCTCGTCTTGACTCGATCGCTAGCACATGCGACTTAGCGACACCGTCGTCGCATCAATACACGCTTTTGGATCGCATCTTGCAACTCTTGCCACCGACGCCGGCGTCTGACCCTGCAACCAGCACGGTACCTCGCTTTTAAACAACGACACGACGATCTCGTTTTTCGTCAGGCCGACCACCTTGTTGAAGTCGGTCCGTTGTACTCGACGCCGTCGCCCGCTCCACCATCCATCGTCAAGAACGACGTGGGTCTGTTGCAGACACCGTCGGCGTTCCTCGCGAACGTTCAATGGAAAGGCGGCGCGCGGATATGCCACACGCAGCCAGGGCCCGCCCGCCGCGTCTTTCAATCGTTGGTCACGGGCGCGCCAATCGCCGCGCTGAAGCACCTGGGCCAGGAACTGCGCGACGTGGGTACCGACTTGGTCAAGCAGCGGTTGACGCCCGTGCCCGAGAAGAAGGAGCAAGCACGCGGTCGGGACGTGATCCTCCGGTGGCTCAAATGCATTGGCGACTGCGTCGACGCGACGGTGACGTGGCAGCACGCAGAGCTGCTCGAGATTGGCACCGCCGTACTCGAGACAGTCGAGCGCATGGAAGCCACGGACGAAAGTGCGTGGAAAGTTCTCGCGGCCGTCGAAAAAGACTTCGCGAGCCGGATCGAGTACCCCGAGTGGATCGTCCCGGGATTGGTCGAGTGGCTCGTCGCGACCCAACAAGACGAGAAACGTGACGGCGCGTCGTCATTGGACCTTCGACTCGTGTTCGAGCTCTGCATCTACGCGTTTGCGCTGACGGGCGATCGTCCCATGGACGACCATACCGAGAAGACATTTCGCACGGCGCTCAAGGCTACCTTGCGTGCGGTACCAACACCCCACTAAATCATCTCATGATGGCGGTGTAGAATGCCGGCCATGCACTGCTGCCCCGAGACATTGGCACAACCGCGCCAGCGACAACCACTTCCGCAGGCAATGCCGTCAAGGACGACGAGCAGGACGAGTGGGATGACTGGGACGCACAATCGAATCCGCCGTCGCCCGTGGCCGCCGCCGCGTCACATGATCCAGTCGCCGAGGCGGCGGTCGATGCTTATGTCGGGACTGTTGTCCAGGCACTCAAGGTAGACATGATGACATGGACGAAATTGATGTCGTCTGGTGTAGGAATGCGGGCAATTGTACAAGGAGATGCCGAGTGCGTTGCCAGACATGCCCCCGGCGCTCCTCCCCCGCCTTGTCAAGTTGTTGAGCGATCCGACGTTGCCAAATATTCCCAAGCTCAAACACGTATTTGTGGCCAAATATTTCCCACGACCATAATTGTTTTCGCTAGGTGACGGACGCGTCGGAGCAATTGACCCGCGCTGGCATGGACTTGTTGAAATCTGGGCTGAGTGTGTTTGGGTTTGGCGGTCAAGAAGCTGGTCTGCAAAAGGCCGTCGCGACCGCACATTGCAAGTCCAATGAAACTACCATTCTCTTCGTGGTCGGCGGCATCACACTGCATGAGGTACTGATGTCGTGCATTTGGTCTCCATGAGTTGTTTGAATACATGGAGACCAGAAGCAATTAAAATTCCTCTCACCGCTGTTTATGAGTAGATGCAAGCCATTTCAGAGGCACTAAAGATGCGCCCCGATTTGCACGTGGTCGTGGGAAGCACGACGCTGACCAACCCAACGAAAATCCAGCGCCACGTGTGGCACGGTTAACAAAGGAACGAGCAATATAACAAGTTACAAGTCGACAACCTACCCGGCCTTGGGCATGCGGGACGAAGCTGCCGATGATGGGACGCAGTGGCGGCGGGCATCATCGTCGTAGATCCACTCGTGCGCATGGGTTGCCATGACTTGCGACCCATTCGGGTCCATCATGAATGCGTGCGAGAGGAGAACGACGAGGTGCTTGGCGCGTGTATAGCGTTGTATGAGTTCGTCCATCTGGTCCCGCGGGCACCAGCCATCGGTTTCGGCAAAGACAAAAAGGATCTTCTCTTGGTGCTTGTCGACGAGCTCGTGGTCGAGTTCCTTGATGTCGTGCATTTCGTGCCACGCGGTCTTGAAGCAGTTGCGCGCGACAGCGCTGTCGACCATGCCGAGCGTCGCCTTGTGGAATTCGCGCGGCGGGACAAACCATGCGACGAGCGCCTTCTTGACGAACGACGGGAGGCGCTCGACGTACCGGACGGCGTCGGCGACGCGGTCGTAGCGACTGAGGAACGGCATGAGCGTGTGTGCGCGCGGCGTGTCGGCGATGCGCATGATGGTCGGTGTGAGGAGGACGAGCTTCTCAACGTGGTCGGGGAAGTGCTTGAGCAGTCGCAGCGCAATGTGCGACCCCATCGAGTGCCCGATCAAGATGAGCTTGAGCTTGCTATCCTGCTCGACGCGCTTCTGGACGTACGCGAGCTTGTCGATGATCTGCGTCTCAAAGTCAAACGTCTCGTCCTTGTTGATCCACGGGAGCGAGTGCCCCGTGTGACTGAGCCCCACGACCTCCATGTCATAGTCGCTCAGGTGCTGCAGATGCCGCATGAACGGTTCGTAAAACCCTGGCACACCTGGGTTACCTGGGATCACGACCACGAGCTTGCGGTGCGTGGCCGGCTCGCGCGCCGGAAGTACAATTTTGTGCATGAACCGGTCCGTCGACAAGCATTCGACGCGCGCGAGGTCGCTAAGGAGGACGCGGCTGGAAGACGTCTTGGTGAAGCGGCGAAAGAGGAGCCACGTGGACATGACGGCAACGAGAATGAGGAGAACGACAGCACGCGGGTCGTCTTGGAGGACAAGGCGGGCGCGCTCAACAACGCTCATCGCTCTGAATGTGATGCTGGTGGGTGGCGATGGGATTCAAATTTCTCGTCGGTCCTCCGGATACTGATTGTCTGGATGACGTCACAACGTATCCGGAATTATATGATACACTCATTGGATGAAATCATGTTTGATAAATACAAATTGCAGCATTGGATTGGCTGATTCAAAATTTCCCACCGCGGGAGTCTTCACACTTGATTGTTGCCGCCTGGGGACGCTGGCCTCTCGTCGTCGTCTTGGGGAAGCACTTCACCTTCCTTGGCCTGCTTCTCCTGGCGGATCTTATGGAGCGCATGCTGGATCGACGACTTGGTGATGTGCATGTTCTGGATGCGGGACTCGACGACGTCGGCTTCGAAATCCATGGCATTCTCCAATGCGATCTGCGTGTGTGGCTGGGCAAGGATAAAGACAAAGTCGTCGGACCGGAGGACCGTGGTGCGCTTCGGGGCCGTATACACATACGGGAGCGTGACGCGACTCATCGAATTCCGGTACAGCCCGATCGCGATCACACTCTCGTACGTGAGCAGGTACGAGTAGAATTCGCCAAAGGTCTTGCCAGCAAAGCTGTCGGGAAGCGGGACTTGCGTGATCGAGCTCGAGACGACACTCTCGTTTGTGTGGGGACGCTGGTCCATGCAGAGAAGCTCCCGTGCAAACCCAAGGAGTTCGGGCGTGAAGAAGCTCTGACAGAGCAAACTGTCGAAGAAGTCGGTCGGGACGCCAAACCCAGCTGCGTAAAAGGGCAGGACCGCTGCGTACGGGTCACTCGTGTGCTTCTTCTTGGCCGCGCGCACGTGTTTGTGCCGCTTCCAAGCGGCCTTGTGGGTTTCCGAGACGCTACACGGACGACATCATCCACGAGAACGAGAGGCAGGACGTACGATTCCAAGAAGGAATTGATGTGGGCCACAGGACGCGTCAGCGCCGACTTGCGCGGCGCTTTCGACGAGTGGCCCGTGATCGTCGTGATCCCCGGTCGGATGCGCAAGTTGGGGGAGAGCCCGGCCATCAACCGCTTGGTCAACGTCGTGTCCATAACTTTCATTGTGCTTTGTGATCGTGTCAGGAATCTCGCCTCCCGTACGACGTCGTACCTCGACGCGGCGATTTCGACAAACACGGTAAAGTCGCGCTGCATCAGATGGGCATAATTTTCAAGGATCTTTTGGACCGTCAAATAGCGAAAGATGACGCGGCTGTCGAGGCTCTCGCCGTCCATGAGACGCTGGCCGGCCTTTTCTGCCAAGAGGACACAGCATTTGGCCTGTCATATGCCACATGACATGACGTCCTCACACCTTCCTCGTACCTGGACGATCCCTGCTTGGAAGAACGTGTCCTTGGAATCGTTGGCGATGAGCATGAGGAAGACCCCTTCGTAATGCTTGGCCACGTCAAACGCAGCGTCAAGGGCAGCCTTGGACGTCGAGACAAAGAGGATCGGGCGGTAGTGTTTGCTCCCTTCCGTGTAATGCGCGAGTCGGAGCGGCTTGATGAATGTCTCGATCGGAACGTCAACGAGGTCCGAGACCACGACAATGTGATTACGAATCACAGCGTGCGTGTACTCGTCGGTCGGGTTGGCACTCGCGACGTGGTCGACAAAGACGTCGGCGGGTTTCCGCGTCAGCGTCGTGCGTGTCGAGACGAGTCGTGCGTTCGTTTGGAGGAGATCGTACGGCTGCGAGTACCGCTGCTTGAGCGGTCGCTCGACGGCGTTGCCGTGACGGACCCAAAGGTTGTAGTGGTCGGGGCCACTCACGAGCTGCGCGACGGTCTGGCTCTCGCAGAGCACGTAGAGCGTGTGGTGGGGACGAAGGATGTAGTTGGCGCCAGGGTTGACGTGCATGCTTTGGATGTGGCTCGCCGCGCCGCCGCCGCGCGCATTGCCGCTGGGGCTCTCGGGACCAAGTCGCACGCTCAGGCTGCGAAGCGCATGGAGCAGCGTGGCCGTGTTGCCATGGGGTTTGGGTGACTCTGCTGGCCACCGCGACGATGCCATGTCCGACTCGTGGACGCCCACGAGGATGACTTCGCCGTCAAATATGTCGTAGAGCACATCGGCGGCCTTGGTGAAGCTCAAGTCGACAAGATAGGTTGGCATCGCGGCCGTGTAGATTTCCATCGTGCTGCCCTCGACATATTCGCGCTTCCAGTCAACAGTGGTCGGCATCTCAGGCAACATGAGCGACCGAAAGAGGTTGCACACGAGCGTCGAGAGGCCAGGACAGAGGCAATTCTTGGCCATCAAGCTCAACTTGTGTTGGTCGATGCATAAAATGTGATGCGAGTCGTTCTAAGACAAGTGTGAAGAGGATCATGATGATGTGATGGGGGTGGACGGACATGCGTGATGAAATCCGAATACGACGGACTAATGACTTGCATAAACACTTGCAGCTCTGCACATGGTGAGGCAAGCCATGAATGGTCGGCGTCGTCGTCGTCGTCGTACCTGGGTTGACGTTTTCGAGCACGAGCGACCGCAACACTGTGTTGGCATCTTCGGCGACAAAATCACTCGAATTCTTGTCCGTAAAGAGAAACGCGGCTTGGGCTTCGTCGACGGCGACGCGGTGCATGTCTTCTTCGTTGAGGATCGAGCCCTTGATGTATGTGACTCGATTCTACACCCGTCGTCATCGTTGGGTTGGGGATGTGACGGTTGTCGTCGTACCTGCAGCAGTGGATTCACGAGGAGCGCGCGGAGTTCCTCGGACGGCTCAACGGGCGCCATGATGACGCAAGGAATGTTGTTGGTCGTGGGTGCATGCCCCGCGAGGCACACGATGCGGTCGGCATGGTAAAACTCGGCAAAGAATTCCATGAGAGTACTCGGGTTGGCCACTTGACCGAGGAGGAGGACGTGCGGGAGGCCAGGCACGGGGACGTACGTTCTTCGGAATGGAGATTGCATCGACAGAAGACTCACGAGGCGGTTGACTTCCTGCGGCAACATGACCAACGAGAGGAGGATCATGGCGGCCGTCACGACCTTGCCGACAGTCGTCTGTGGCCTAGGTCGACGACGGTGACGGTGACGACGACGGTGACGACGACGGTGACGTACACAATGTCCCCGTAGCCAACCGTGGACATGGTGACGAGAATAAAGTAAAACGCATCGCCCAAGGTGACGGTCGTGGCCTGGATGACTTTGCCCCCCGCGTCGACACTGTCGTCGCGGTATGTGTTTTCTACGAGCTGAAACACGCACGCCGAGATGAAGACGATGCTCAAGACGAGCAGAAACATCGAGAGCAGTTGTTGTTGCACCGCTACGAGAGGGTCAGAGACATCCTCCGAGATAGGTTGTCCACCTGTGATGTTGCGCTTGGTGCTGTGCCGCGTCATTTGGACAGCCTTCATGATGCGGAGCACGCGGACAAAGCGAAGAAATGAAAATGTCGGCGACCGGTTCGTGGACGTGCCGAGCGAGTGGCTCAAGATGTTGTCGTACACAGTCGGTGCGATGGCCAAGAGATCGACGAGGGCGTTGAAGGTAAAGGGAAACAAGAGCCTAGAGGGACGAGGATGAGAGGACGTCGACGGATGGATCAACGATCGGACCGATTCTTGGCGCAGTAAAACCGCAGGCAGTAGTCGAGCGCAAAGACAAGCCCAAACGCCACGTCGAGCATCGGGAAGACGAAGGCCTCGTGGTAGCTCTGGACGACACAAAAGGCACATGCGACGAGGGACACGGTCGTCTGAATCAGGTCCCATGTGTACCCGAGTTGCGAGTTCTCGAGCTTGATGCGGACGCGCGTGCGCAGCGAGAACCCTTTCGGGATCCCCTGGAAGAGGTCCCAGTGGTCGTTCCCCAGCACGAACATGCTCAATCTTGAATTTCGGGCCATCTTTTGGCGATCACTGATAAACACTTGAGAGTAGTTTCGCTGCTTCTGTTGCTTGGGGGACTCGATCGAGCGCCGCGCGGCAACAGGGGTCGGCCGCCGCGTCGGTGTCACAACCTTCTTCATGGCGACGACTGTTCGGAGTTTGTCCAAAAAGGTCGAGTCGTACTTACGCGAGTGCGTATCTTCAACCAGGAGTCGACTTTTTGAATTTTTGACGCGATGGCGGCGCACCACTGGAAGAAGGCGCTGAAAAGGGTCAGCTCGATGGTTCTTTCCCCGAAGCGATCTGCTCATTCCAGTACTCCCATGTGATTGGTGATGCCGTGGATAAACTGCTTTCGTAGGTGATGAGTTGCCCAAGATGACCGTGCGCGCAACATGCCTCCTCGCCGAGCTCATCACCTACGTCGACACGAATTGCTTCCAGGAAGAAGATTTGTATCGGAAGAAAGGGGCGGCATCGGAAGTCGATGACCTCTTGGCGACATTCAACCGACTTCTCCTCACGGCGTCGCCATTGCCAGACCTGCACATGTATACTCCCCATGCGATCACGTCCACGATCAAGAAAGTCTGCGCTTCCTTCTGTCGCCATGAGCCTCACGCACATCCCATAGATCCTGAGACGATATCAACCCCTCGTATCCTACAATGTGTCCCAAGCCCTCTTGGACGCCAGCAAAGTGACCCCGCAAATCATCGCGACCCATTTTGTAAAGATTCGATCCACGAGTCGGGATGCCTTGCGCGGTCTCCTCCTCCACTTCAAGCATGTGCGCCCCTCCCTCCATGTCGTCGAGTCTCATTTCGGTACTCTTGCCTAGATCTCCGACGCAAAGCATCTTCACATGGACGTCTCCCTTCTCGCGCAATGCGTTGGCATCCTGCTCGTGCGGCCATCCGAAGATGCCCACGCGCTCACGCAGCGTATGTTTGCCCGTCTCTCTTTTCTCATAGATTGTACACCAAGGCGGGACATTGAAAACACGCGAGAAAATCGCGCGGAAACTCATCCGCGGGGCAGCCACCTGGCCGTACGAATGCGCGACGGAATTGAATCTCACGGCAATTCCCGACGCCAAGGAGTTGCTCTACGCGATCAAAGTTGTGTGGCATGCCGAGCAAATCCAGTACGACGACGCGCAGCTACGAGTACGACAAGCCATTGGCGCGCCATGACATCGTTATCCTCTAGGCGGTGCTCCAAGTATATGGTGACGTCCAAGACCTGGCCGTCCACCCGACAGACACCAAGTAGTCACCGTGGACGCCGACAGAAATAACGCACACCCTAGGGCACGCGCGACCATTCGACTCAAACGAACCTTGCCGCTCGACAAAGTAGTCGTGAAATTGCAAAAGAATGCCCAGCTCTACGCACTGCACATGCAAGTCTTGTCGGAGGACGTTGTGGACGAGCAGCAGGAGGCTGCTGGCGAGAATGACACATTCCTGCAAGTGACGCATCGACCGAGTTGGCCACATGCGAACGAGCCGCCCGTGGTCGTGGAAGACGTCTTGTCGGACGACCAAGGTCGACACTTGCATTTCATCGGCATGGTTGTCTCATCTCGTTTGTAGGCGACGCGTTGCCCAAGGAGAAAGCCATGAATGAAGCCCAGGACACACCGCCGCTACAGACTGAGAGTTTGGACCCCGTTCACGACGAGCGCGTATCGCGTCAAGAGCCAAGGGAAATGCCACCCATGACAGATGAACGAGGATCGATCCATGCGGTTGCCGTTCGAACATGCCAAGTGCCAACGAATCCACATGTAACGTCGCCGCTGTCGGAAGCAAGCGATGGTGAGACCCTTGGTCCTGTCACGGCACCTCCACCCGTCGAGCTAGCATCAACCCAAACAGAGGCGAGCTTCGTTAGCTGCGACACCCAAACCATCGATATCACATTCGACCATGTGTCTGTCCAAACAGACTCGATTAACGACGACGGTGTGACCACGACCACCCGATTGCGGCGAGTGATCGAGGTACGAACCTCATTTCAACATGCAATGATGCCATCGCAGGTGCTTCGAACAACAACCGCGTCAAGTGCAAGCAGTGGCAACGAAAGCCTCTGTGCGATGCATCAAGCGCAATGCCAAGTGCTCAAGATGTTGGAAGCGTTGGTGTCATCATCCCACGATGATCCCGGCTCCCAAGTGGCCGACGCGAATGTGTTTGATATGGAATACTCGAGTGCATTGACTACGCACATGAAATCCAAGGTAGAGAGATCGAGGCTATCCTCTTACGACGACGACGATGGTAGACAAAATTACTCGAGGCGGAACTCTTGGCATCGCACGAGCTCTTGCGGATGCACAAGGCCCAGTCGCAGCAAGAGAGGGAGCAGGTACACGCGACTCTTTATATTGCTCATTCAGTGTGCAGTCGGAGGTGGAAATGACATCGCTGCGCTTGGTCGCACACGCATCAGAGCAAGAGTGCGCGGCGACGCGGGAGCAATTGCGCAATGTCCGAAGCGAACTCGCGTGTCATTTGGCCACGATGGCGCACTTGAAGCGGTGGGCGGCGGCCATTCACGGATGATTCACACAACATGACTAGCGAGAATGCTGCGCTCGCCGACCAACTTTTACTTGCAAATACTCGCGCGACGATGCTTGAAACCGAGTCAATGACGCAAAAAGCCGAGTTGCAGACACTCGAAGGCGTGGCGACAAAGGCCCAGCTCCGCGTCGAATCGTACAAGCTACAAGGTCGGTCCCGATCGTCTCTCTTGTGCGCAATGTCTTTGAGTAGTCGAGCGGGATGCCTCGTCCGAGTGGGTCCCGAGTGACGAGTCGACAAAGACGACGCGCCCGCCGTCGGCTGTCGACCACCTCGCGCAGATCAAGGCTGAGATGAGCGAGCGCTTGCAAACGCAAATTGACATGACCAAGTCGATCCGTTCCTTGATGGCAATGGCATACTCATTGACTCGTGTAGAGCAACGATTGGCGCAATGAACAAGCAAGATACCGCGAGTGTGCATTTGGCCTACCAACAACAAGCGCTCTCGTCTCTCATGACGGAGCTCGTCGAGACGCAAGAAGCCCACGCGAAAGCGTCCGACAAGGCGCTGGCGGCTTCGCGCGCCAAACTCCATCGACTCTACGAGGTAGGACAGAGGTCGAAAACGAGACAAACACCCACGACGTAGCCGACACCTCGAGGAAACCAACCATTGCCCATCGATGAGACGACCCTGCCTTGGATGGCACAGATGGCAGCCCGTGTCGGCGCTCATGGAACACTTCACCCCCCTTCGCGCCCGTCCAAGTCGAACCCCGACTCATTGAACGCCGCGCGACTCTCGTTGCTCAAGTTCCAGCAACTTGTCGGACAGTTTGAATACTAACACGACAGTCATTGCAACATGCACTGAACTTGCCTCGGACATGCAAGATGAGAAGGTCGGAACCGACCTTGAACATATTTCAAGGTAGAATGGAGCACCACTGGTGGCCCACCGGTGTTTACCGAGGAAAGCCCCCGCGTCGAGTTCACCGAGTTGCTTCTTTCATCCTTGTTGCAATGCAAAGATCCACCTCGGGGCCGCCAACTCCGTGGTCGTAGAACGAGTGATTGACCAATGAACATTGTGTATTGTGATGTGGGGCATTTGATTGGTTGAATCGATTTATACACTATTTAAAGTGCAACACTCAACACTATTTCGCAGTAGCATTTGCGCCAAATATCCAAGCGTCGACGACGGCAACAAGTGGAGATGGACGACGACATCAACCGAAAGCGAAAGCTTCAGGCAGCGCCGCAGCAACACCGAGGGTCCGACGGAAGCGCTTCGAAGACTCAATTCTCGATTGGCGTACCTAAAAAATCCAAGTTTGATCGCGATCGGGAGTTGCGCGAACAGAAGCAGCGAGAGGCGGAGGCCGAGACGGCCAAAGTGTACGAGTCCTTCGTTGCCTCCTTCGAGCAAGGAGGCGGACCGAGCTTTGTACCTGCGGGACAAGGACGGGCTCCGCCTCCCGCCTTCTCTCCGGCCATCACGACACCACCACCCCTGAGCAATCCCCGAGGTGTTGCACCTGCGATCCAGCGACCTGGTCCACCACCGCCGTTCATGCGCCCCCGCGCCGTCTCCCGACCGACCAATGACAGCAAGAAACCCACTCCATTTGCATTCGCGATGGACGAAGAAGAAGTGGTGGAACAGCCCGTGGTTGCCAAGAAGAAAGTGCGGGAAATGGATCGCTTCCTCGAAGAAATCAAAGACAGGTGCTGCTGATATCCCTTTCTTTGCCCCCTCAATGCAACATAGCGCATTCGAGCCCGTCGCGCCAGCATACGAAGGAACGACGGAAGACGACAGCACGAATTTATACGTCAACAACCTCGCGCCGTCCGTGACGGAATCGCTCCTCCACGTACGTTGCCCATGTCCAACAATCATGCGATCCCATCGTTTACAGAACATCTTCGGCGCCTACGGACCCATATACTCGGTCAAGATCATGTGGCCGCGGAGCGAAGACGAGCGGGCCCGTGGACGGAACAGCGGCTTTGTTTGCTTCCGCCAGCGCGAAGACGCCGACGACGCGCGGCGCGACCTCCATGAAACCAAGGTATGTGTCCGTCCGCTCTTCACACGCCCATGCGTCGTAGATTGAAGGGTACGAGATCGCCGTGATGTGGGGAAAAGGCGTCAAGATGGACCCGCTCCTCGCCCGCCAGCCTCCTCCAGGCCCTCCCCCCTCTGCGCGCCCCCCCATGTTTATGCGCCCGCCGCCACCCCCCATAGGGATGGTGCCACCGCCCCGCCCATCCTTTCTCCCTGGTGCGCCCCTTGTTGAACTCGCGCGTCTGACACGTGTGCAGGCGGTCTTCCGCCGCGGCCGTCCATGATGACACCACCCCCGCGGCCACTGGCGCCGCCCGTGCAGATGCCGCCGCCAGCCATTATCGTGGAAATGCCCGACGACAAGGAACTTACGGGACTCATCAATTACGTGGCGCGCTGTGTGGTACGTGTTTGCACCTCGTGTCGCCTCACGTACATGGTTAAGAGCCGCGACGGACCGCAGTTCGAAGAGTTGATGCGGACGACGCAGATGGACCCGAAATACGATTTCCTGCGCGCCGCCCCGACGTCCAAATTGTTTATTTACTACAAATGGAAGGTTTGCCCATTCTTGGGCGACACCCCAAAATAATGGATGGCGTAGATCTACTCGCTTCAAATGGGCGACACGGACGCGACGTGGCGGACCATGGCGTTTCAGATGGTGCCGAATGGGCCCATGTGGATCCCGCCGCCATGTGCCAACCAAGTCGCCGCCGCCGCCGACGACGTCGCTGACCAACCCGCAGCGCTGCCGCGGTACCAGCGCAGCCCCACCAACAACCCCGTGCTCATCCAAACGGGGCAGCAATTGGCGGCGGCCAAAGACAAGGAAAAGTGTGTTGTCTTGTTTGTTCCAACAGTATGACGCCCACATGTGTGTGTAGGGGCCACCGGTCCAAGTACGAACTCTCGCGCTACGACTACGACGAGCTGTGCGTTCTCTTGGAAGAGGTGACGCTGGATCGGCAGGCTGTCTGCGAACTCATGGCGTTTGCGATGGACCATTCCGAGTGCGCCGTCGACATTTCGTCGGCGATCGTTCGGTCGTTCCGGCTCGATATGGCCGCCGACGGCACGACAGTGCAGCCGTACACGGCGTACGTCGCACGGCTCTTTGTCGTGTCGGACATTTTGCACAACTCGAGCGCGCCGCTCAAGAACGCATCGCTCTACCGGACGCAGTTTGAAGACTCGTTGCCAGACATCATGGCGACGCTCCACACGGTGCACCATGCGATTGTCGGGCGCATGTCGTTTACGGCCATGAAGGACAAGGTGCTCTCGGTCTTGAATGCGTGGGAACAGTGGAGCTTGTTTCCGCCGGCCTACTTGATTGGCCTCAACGCGACGTTTCTCCAGAAACAACGCGTCGAGGACGACGTCGAGACGATCCGCGCCGCCCTGGACGACGACACGCGCGGCCTCACGGGCGAGCGCCTGAAACGAAAATGCAGACAAGCGGGTCTGGTCTCGTCGGGCACAAAAGACGAGCTGTATGCGCGACTGGTCATGCTTAAACAGTTTACGTCGGTCGGGACGGCGACGATCGAATCGAGCAAGATGCCGTCGACGACCGCCGCTCGAGACGACGACGACGACATTGATGGTATTCCCATGGACGAAAACGAAGATATTGACGGCGTTCCACTGGACGACGACGGAGACCTTGATGGCGTCCCCCTCGACGACGACGACGATGTAGATGGGATGCCAATGGACGAGTAATATACAAATGATTCACGGCAATTTTGATTTCACTTTGTGCAAGAGTTTGCCTAGTGTACTCTGCGCCGCGGGGTCCATGCCCGAGATATGACCCGCGGCCGCAAGGTACCTGATGCGATAATGTCAGGTCAGGAGAATGGACCAACGACGGACCGTTGAATCTCGACGAGCTTTGAGAGGTATTCGTTGCGTTCCTGCATGAGACCTAGCTTGATCTTTTGAACATGGGCTTCTCGTGCTTTGCAAATCGCATGCAATTTCTTGAGCTGCTTCAATTGCGCCAAGGCCGCCGCCGCCGCCGCCGCTTCGGTGTCCACAACTTCGAACGTCTCTGCAATCTATACAAGCTAGTCATATGGTAGCTAGGAACATGGCAGACATACTTCATCCACGCGCTGCCACAACGAGTCGCGCTCAATCAAAACGTCGTCCAGCCCGACTGATCAAGCGATTTCATCACAATCTCGACGCGAACAAGCAGAGCCGACGTACGTGGTTTTGATGGGAGAATCGGCCGATGCTGCCTACCATTTCCTGTAGGCATTGCCTTCGATTCATGCCCCTGCTGGTGCTCCAGGGACATGGAAGGGTGAAATTCCACGAACCCAGACATTGTAATCGCGCGCGCTTGCTGTGTCGAGAGAAATCTTCCAGGGCCAAATATGTCCTTTATAAGTACGAATCTCAATTAAGTACTTTAGTCTTCTGCTTGGTATTTGTAGGAAATATGTTGGGCGAACAATATTGGGATTTGTAGGTGAATCTATTTTAGTTCATACTGAATGTAGGTACATCAGATTAAAATGACGCGTCTCGGCAAAGTACATATATTGAGTTATATAGGCCATTTTCTGTATCCGGATTTTCCTCGTTGATCTATCATATTTTACAGGTTTCTCCCTTGCTCCCCAATCTGCTTTCTTTCCGGCCGCAAACTCCCGACCGAGCGTATCATGGTGGGGTGTATCCTTCCCCTGGCGCGTGCTCATTTGTGGCGTAGAGTATTTTGGCGTACAACGGCGCGGCGATCATCGCGATGGCGGGCAAAGACTGTGTGGCGATTGCGAGGTATGTGCCTTGGATCATGCCCCCTTCGTCGCGACGGAACCCATGATTCATGTGCTTCTTCCAGCGATACTCGTTTGGGCGTCCAAGGTCAAACGATCGCGACCGACTTCCAAAAGGTGTTTCGCCTCAACAACAAAGCATTCGTGGGCCTCTCGGGTCTCGCGACGGACGTCCAAAGCGTCTCGCAGTTGTTGCGCTTCAAGTTGAACATGTACAAAATGCGCGAAGAGCGCGACATCAAGGTCAAGACTTTGAGCTCGATGATCTCGAACATGATGTACGAGAAGCGGTACGTGTCCAAATCCTTCCATGGCCCATGCACGACCGATGCCTGCCATGTAGATTTGGCCCGTGGTTTGTCGAGCCCATCGTGGCGGGGTTGACGGATGACAACAAGCCTTTCCTGTCGGGCATGGATTGCTTGGGCAGCGAAGTCTTCACGAAGGATTACGTTTGCGCAGGCACGATGGACGATGCACTCCATGGCATGTGCGAGTCTTTGTTCAAACCCGACATGGTACGCGTTGAGTCAAGAGGACCTTTGACCAAGTGTTTCTTGATAGGAGCCCGAAGATCTTTTCGAAACAATTTCCCAGTGCTTGCTCTCTGCTTGCAACCGCGATGCGATGTCAGGCTGGGGTGGTGTTGTTCACATCTTGTACGTTGGTGGCGTCATAATGGACAATACATCTGCAATAGATTGTCATGCGTGTGACTAGGACCCCTCAAGGCGTCACGACCAAGGTGTTGAAGACGCGCAAGGATTAGACACGTTTGTGCGCGCGCGCGGCTCGTATCCGCCGACCTCGACACATCTTTGAGAATGACAACCTTCTATCCGACATGTTGAGTCTTTGTGTCTTCTCACCCGCCATCATGCCGCGGTGGAAGTCTTGCCGAATGTGGAAGTTGCATTTTCACCTAGGGGAGTACACTCTTCTCTGGAACATCAGGCTCTCACGTGGGCAACACCGACACTGGCGGTTCGCGCCCGCAAGGCGAGTTGAGAGCATGTGCGTCGTATAGTGGTCTCTGATTGGCTGAAATAGACCTCCCGTTTCTGCTTGGCAATGTATGATTGGTTGAAAGGATTCCAAAGGAGAACATTCCAAAGACGCCCCGATATGCGACTCGGCTGGGTGCGCTGGGGTGCTGTCGCGGCACTCTGGGCGCTCGCTGCCGACTGCATCATTCTACCCGACGAGGCAGACCGTACAGGAGATACCACTGGAGTACGTGTGCCCACGCCTGTGCCAACCCCAGCTGCCCCCACTCCGGTCCCCGACGTGCCCGCGCCGGCGCCGGCGGCCGTGAAACACGTTCATGTGATTGAGGACGACGACGACACGTCCGGCGACATCGCGGAGAACGTCGCCGAGTTGGACGTCGAGCTCGACCGCGTGCATTCCAAGGAAGTGCAGGACAGCGATGGCGGCCAGCGGATGAATTATGCGTCCAAGGACTCGGGCGCGACGGTGCTCGACCACGCCCCAGGGACCAAAGGGTCTGTGAACCTGCTCGTGCCTGACAAGGACCGCTACATGCTTATTCCATGCGCCAACGACAAGAAATGGGTCGTCATCGGCCTCTCGGAAGACATTCACGCCGACGCGATCGTGGTCGCCAACTATGAAAAGTTTTCGTCGCCGATCCGCGAATTCTTGGTCCGCCTCCTCCTCCATCCTCCTCCATAACACGCATGTGTGTGACTAGATCCTCGGCAGCCTCTCGTACCCGAGCGAGACGTGGATCGTCTTGGGCAACTTTACGACCGTTCACAAGAGCGGCGAGCAATTGTTTGATTTTCACGAGAAGCACCATGTCCGCTACATCAAGCTGCGCATGATGTCACATTATGGATCCGAATACTATTGCACGATGAGTCAAGTCAAGTACGTCGTCACCGTCGTCGATCTTGATTGTCTCGACCGACGTAGAGTCCATGGCCTAACGTTATCCCAAGTGATTTCGCAACTGGAAAAAGAAACGATCGATCCACCGTCCACGGCAGTTGTGGCAAGTCCCGTGTCTTCACCAACCCCGCCGCCGGTCGCCGTCGCCACGGAGCCAGCAGTTTGCCCGCGGCCGCGCGCCGTTAATATCTTTCTGGTCCAAGACATGGCGACGAAGAATGCAACGACAGAGTCGGAGTCGTGTGTGGCGCCACGACCATCCCAACCCACGTCCCCCAGTACCGCGGGCAATGCAACGACGAATGCTACGACAACCAATGCGACCAAGCCCGTGTCCCACGTGGCAGCCAACCACTCGGCGGTCGAGGCGGCAAACGTGGCGAAACCGGAGGACGACAAGCCGCCGCCGCCGGCGACGGGGACACCTGCTGGCAGTGGCAGTGGGTTGGACAACTTTTACATTCGCATGTCGAAAAAACGTACGTCGAGCGTCGTGGTGTGCGTATTTTGACGACCACCCGACAGTGCAATCACTCGAATCGAATTTGAGTGGCGTCGAGCGAGCCATGCACGAGTGGCAAAAAAACAGCGGCAAAGACATGGAGGTAGAGCAACTCATATGGCCAGCGTGTGACGCGCGCTGTGTCACTAGCAACTGCAAGGCCAAGTGGCGTCGCTGGTGCAAGGCATGGACGCACTGGTACACACGCGAGGACCACGACATCTGGTGTTCATTGCTGCGTAGAAACTCCAAGTCGAGACAGAGTTGACATTTCTCACCAACGCGAGCAACACATATGCCGCGTTGTTGCATGCCGTGCACCAAGACAACATGGCGTTGCGGGTATGCATGTACCAAGTCGACTTGTAGATGACGACGGCGCATCGTCGTGATAGGTGGAAGTCCAGCTCTTGTGGGATGTGATCCGCACCATGAAAGCTGGCATCATGGTCGCCATCATTCTCTCGGCGGCGCTGATTGTGTTTTTTTTGTGTCGCTGGGTCTTTCGCTGCCTCAGTGCGTGCCACCGCCGTGCCGCGCGCCGCGAATGGTTTCGCCGCCTCGATGCCGCCGACACGGACACGAGCGACGCGGCCGACGACGACTTGGACATCAATCCGCTCACGCATCCGATGAACCACCGCGTGGATCGGAAGCTGCGCTTTGGGACGTCGTACGACGACGGCGCGATCCAGCGGAATACCATGTACCGACGGTGGGATCCATCTTGCCATCCCGAGGAGCGTCATTGAGTGCGTAGGATCGTGAACGGATTTCGACAACACCACGTGCAGACGACGCGTGGGAAGAAGGGGTTGCCGCCCACGCGCCGGGCGTCCGTCTTTGCCAAGTCCCCGGACGCGTCGCTCTTGTCCACTTTGTCCTAAGTTATTGAATCTGTTCCGTTTGAGTGCCACACCGCGCGATCGAAAACGGCCATTCCGAGTCCTGGTTTCAACGACAACTCTAGAATCGTGCCACGTCACCACCGTTCGTTGAGGACGCGACCATCGTGTCCATCCATCTGTCAAAGCCAACGTTGGTCAGAAACCTGTGACACACACCTTGCGGTTTCAGCGGCTGTTTCATTGCATTGCAGGGTCTATGTTTGGACCACCCAGCGTCGTCGCGGTGGACTCGTGGTACAGACGATAGGCAGCCCATGAAACACGACCATGCGCCGGTCGCACGCATGACACACAAGTGTCACCACCGCGTGACCTTGAACCGGAAATCCGTCGTTCTGAGTACGCTCTTTAGCCTCAACCTCGTGGCGATGCCGCTCAAAGTGTACTTGTCCGAAGTCGCGCCGCTCGACTACCCAGCAACGTATCGACCGTCGCCCGCCTTTCCACCCATCTCGTCGGCGCCCCCTCGCACGAGCACCCTCTCGATGCGGTACGTCCAGCAATTGCAACTGCTTTACAACGAGACGACGCTCCCACACGGTGCCACGTACGAGTACGACGCAACGAACGACGTCGAAGTGATGCGCACGGTCGTTTCGCCGTCCGCGTGCTGCGACACGTCGAAGCTCGTCAGCAACATCCTCGGGAGTGTCTACTTTACGCCCGACGTCAAAACCGACTTGGCACTTGCCTTGTGCGCAACCAACACATCAACCCAAGCCAGCGTGGGCCGCATGTGGCAGATGAACTTTTTCGCCGCCCACGACTATGTCTGCGCCACGTGGATCGTGCCACGCAACGACGTCGATGACACGCCGTCATCATCTGCCACCGTCTCGACCGTCTACTCGACGTTTATCCCCGTCTCGAATCCCACGTCGTGGCGCATCGTCAAACTCACGTACCGCCTCGGGCTTTGCCTCTGGATTGCCCGCATCTGCATCCGGCACTACTATGACCATGTGCGCCACCTCCGCTCGACGCTGCGCCGCCATGCACTCCACATCCATGCCACCGCCGACCACTACGAAATTGTTGTGGGCGAACCCACATGCCTCGTGCTCTCCAACCCGTTCCTCTGCACGGCTTTTATCGTCGACATTTGGTCGAGCGAAGGCTCCGTCGCGCAAGCGGGCTTGCGTGTGTGCCAGACCCAAAACCCGTTTCTCTTTTTCGCCGGCATGGTCTACTTGAGTCGCATGGTTTGGTGTGCCTACTGGAGCCTCGCGGTGCTCAACCCGCTCCTCCAACGGACGCGACACACGCACTGGGTCGCCCCTGCTAACACGACCGTGCTGGCCCTCGCTGCGTTTCTAGGCGGTGGTGGTCTCCCGTACCTCCAAGGATTGTGGCCAGCGCTCGTCTCAGTCTACACGTTCCTCCTCAGCCTCGACAGCACTCGCGATGCCTCGACGGGTCACATCGTCGAAATGAACACTGCCATCGTCTTGTTTGTCTACTCGCTCACGATGGCCGCCCTCCCGTGTGGCGTGGCGGCTGCCAAAGCCACAGCCGGATTCCTCTCGAGTTGGATACACGCTCGTCGCTCCCGACCCAAGATTCTATCCCTCCACGTGCGGTCGACCTTGCGACGGCTCTCGCTTCATGGTCGCAATCTCCCCCTCCGCCGCGACTCGATGGAACAGATCACGGCCGAGGTCTGTCGCGTGTCTTGGTATCGATGTACAACCTCAAATGTTTTTGCGCTAGCCCCCGCGCACGTTGGTGGAAAGCCAAGCAGACTTTAATGACTTTAAGCACCAACTCATCCTCTGGCTCTGCCACGTTGGACCCAAGGCCCAGAGCGGTACGACCAAGCGACGACGACACACCCATGTCTGATGACGCGTCCAGACCTGTGCACGGGTGGCTCGCTCTACCCGCTCTTCCGCGCCTTTCCAGCGTGCCAAACCCACGCGACCATGAGCCAACGCGGCAGCGACTGCTATGTCTTTGGCTACACCGACGCCAAGACGCTGATCGAAGTCACGCGCGTGAGTTTGCGCTCCCAGATGGACTTGGCCGCCGTCCCCTTGCCGACATCCGCCATCTCGATGGGTGCGTCCGCCACCACGATGGGTCGATTTCCGATCCAAGAAGCGCAGCTCGAGTGCGCCGTGGGTCGACTCGTCATGTCCAAGTCCAAACGAACGGGCGCCCTTTCCGTTGCGTTCTTTCGGGGCGTGGGCGACTCCCCCTGGGTTGCTTGACTACCACAAGCATATGGCCCATCAAGAAGCGTCCCTTTGAGGCACAATGACCACGATTTGAAACAATGAGCGCCGTTGCGTTGCTCGCACGGCATGAATGGCAGGAAAAGGACTCGACTGGACACGAACTTTCTGCAAAAGGTCGCGACGGTCAACCTGACAACCCGTCAAGAAAGAAAACGACTCAAAATTGAGTGCGGTATTGAAGCTTCAAACTCGACTTGCGGAGCAAGGCAATGCTGAACAAGTGTCATTTGCCGTTATACACGACGACGAAGGCGAGGACGAGGGATGGATGAAAAGAAAACAAAGGGTGTGGGCTTTGTATTGCCTCCACTCCATTAAAGCTGAAACGTGGCCTCCGTCGAATAAACCCCAACATGGAATGAGGCGCAGAGGCGACCCGCCGTAACGCCGTCGACCTATCGACGCGAACAAAACGTTCGCTCCCCAGAACCGCCGGAAATCTACCGTGTTGATTCCCTTGAATTCACCATCCATTCTCCATTCTCCACCGTAGAGGGTGCCCTGTGATGGGGGCTTGGGAGTCATCTTCGCGGCGGAGCACACAATAGTTGTCTCCCAAAGAATTCATCCGAATGTTCTGTTTCAATGAAAAGTTCAAACTTTGTGGGCTTGACAAGCAGACACGCCAAGTCTGCTGCGCCAGACTTCTCTGCATGTCAGTGACGGGTGGTGATTACAAGATCGTGTTCCTGGGCAGCTCGAGGATGCAGAGTGTCGAATACTTGCGTTGCACGAGTCATATGCCAAGTAGACAACTTCAACAAGTCCCTGCATTGCCCCAACTTTCCAAACAAAACGACAAGTACGTCTTGTGAAATAATTGCCATCGATTCAATTTTCACCTTTCATATGTCCAGGCTCATTAGACACGATCTTGGTGCGCGATCGACCGCTTCATCTCGGCCACGGTGCGTTCGACCGTGTCTGCAATGGCTGGAACAAAAAAACCATCACACAAGCCACTGCCATGCAGGATATCCGCAAGCATTGGCTGGGCATTTGCGAGTGCAAAGCGAATGTTGTGGTGGGCCAAGGTCTCAAGCATCGTTTCCATGAGTTGGATCGTGGTCGCGTCGACGTCGTGGATCAAAGCTCCATCGAGCACGATGCCCTTGAGTCGATCGCCATGTCGCAAGGTTTGGCCCACGATGAAGAGCGAGACGAATTCGCTGTTGCCAAAGTAAAGCGATCCTTCGACACGGACAACGAGCACCCCGTCGTCGTCCAGCATGTCGTCGGTCGTGCTTGTTGGTGGGACTGCCACGTAAGAAGGACCTACAACGTAAACGAGAGGGCGCTTCGTTTTGACGAGGATCGCCACGAGCGAGCACAAAATGGACGCAATCAATCCAGGGAGGATGCCCAAGGCAATCGTGAGGACGAACGACCCGACCCAGACGTAAAATTCGTCCCGCTTGGCCCGGTACAGCCACGTTGCTTCGTCGATCTCGATGAGCCAGAAGCCAGCGACGATGATGATTGCGGCCAAGCTGGCCTTGGGGAGAAAGTAGAGCGCATCGGTTCCGACAACCAAGAGGATCATGACGAGACTGACGGTAATGACCGACGCGAGCTGCGTCCGCGCGGTTTGCATGTTGACAGCGGTGCGAGACATGCCCCCCGTCGGCGGCATGACCTGAAAGATGGCGCCTACGGCACTGGCGAGGCCTAGGCCGATGAGTTCTTGGTTTGGGTCAACCGTGTAATGGTCGCGCACGGCGAGGCGCTTGGCCATGGCGATGCTGGTCATGTACACCACCAATGCGATGGACGCAGCGTTGATAGAGACGTCGGCAAAGCTGACCGACTCGATCACGTCTTGGGTGTAGCCATACCACGGCAAGACGGGGGATGGGAGGCCCTTGGGCACATGCCCTGTCACTTTGATGTGCTTGTCGCCGAGGTAGTGCCCGACGAGCCCCCCAAAGAGACACACAAAGAGGGGCCCGAGGTCACATGCCGTGCGAAGCATAAACAACCAAATGTGGTGCCAATGATTGGGCTTCTTGTGCGGCAGCTTGGGAGGGAACGACTGAGGCGTGTGTTCCATCGATGTAAACTCTTGTTCGTTGAGTGAAAAGCCCCATGTTTCTGTCGTGTGGAGATCTGGAGGCGAGACGACGACGGCGATGGCGGTGGGCGGGTCAAAGAGGTCGGCGAGCTTCGGCGCGGGCAGCCAGTTGTGCTTTGCATGCTTGAGCAGCACGAGAAAGGCAATTGAGATGGCGCCAACGGCAAACGAGTTCCAGTTGGCTTGGTCCATGTGTTTGCAGATCTCGACTATCGTCTGGAGTGGAAACGACGCATGCGTATCCAGCGTCAGCTGAAACCACGAGGGAAACTGGGAGAGCATGATGAGGATGCCACCGCCCGAGAGAAAGCCACCCATGACGGGCCGCGAAAAGAAGTCCGCGACGACGCCGAGTCGACAAACCCCGAGGACCAAGTTGAGCACGCCAACGTAGAACGAGAGAAAGATGCCGACGGCAATGCGTTCCTTCTCTGACTTGATGGACGCGAGCGCGGCGCCAATCATCAAACTCACCTCGGAACCATTCGCGACGGAGAGCACCCGCGATGACCCACACAGTGCGTAGAGCAGAGGTGTGACCGCGGCCGTGTAGAGACCATACTGCGCAGGTACGTGCATGATGTTGGCGAGCGAAACTTCCTGTGGAATGATCATCATGGCCACGGTGACGCCTGCAATCACGTCAAACTTGAGATCTTGAGCGACGTTGTACTGAGGGATCCACGCAAGATGGGCCAAGAGGCGCGCAGGATGCCAGCACGAACGAGAAGGTGACGAAGTCGTCATGTGATGGGAGGACGAGTGGGTCGGTCCGCCACGTCAAAAAGCACAGTGACGCTTCTGGGCAGCAAAGCAAAGTCTGGAGGACTGAAACGTTTGGCGAAAGAGGACCCAATCACAACCTTGCAGGTGTGTTGTTGAAGAGGGGGAATGCTAAATCGAGAAATTCAATGGCACGGATATGCAGTCTGTCCTCATGAAGCCACAAGGTACATGAATGGGTGAGATGGTTACTGTTTCTTTCGGAAAGTGCGTCCCAACCAAATGAGAACATTCTCTTGGCCAGCTCCCTGGGCTCCCCGATGATCGCTAATGGTTTGGTACACTGTAGGACAAGAAGTCAGCGTGACGACGGTGGTTCTTGCATCAAAGCTTGGGCTACCCTTCCTGTCGTGAATTTCTTTCAATGGCACAAGGGGACCAGTTTGAGATGATTTCGAGCGACAACATGCATGACTGGTGAGCGACTGGTGTGTTGTGTTGAAAAGCAAAAGAACATCATGCTGCAGTTCGCAAGTTGAAGTTCCAAACGTGGCACAGCCTTCAACTTGTCCTCAGCGCGTACTGGTATACAAATATTTGACGAGCAGCAGCAACATGGTGCTTTGCAACCCTTGGCCAAAGATCGTACTTTGGCTGGCTAAATAGTTCATATGAGCGTGTTCATCTTGCAACGGCGCCATAGCAACCGTGCATTTCGACAAATCCAGAGACTCTGCAAGAGTCATTCCTCGCTCGCAGCACTCACTGTGAGTTCTTACCACGTATAAATAATAGTTGGATGGCTTTTGTATATTGCAAAGCAAAACGGATCAACTCTCATGGGTAATGTCAAGCCAGTCGGAGTTGACGAAGGAATGTCGCAACCAACTACATTTTGTACCGATTTGGTTTCGTCAGCAACCCGTTCGCATGGCTCATGGTTGCTTCTCGAAGCTGTGCATCACATCCTCCGTTTGACCCTGTCAAAACGTTGACAAAGCCAAGCCTCTCTATCGTCAACCAAGTCACCTTCAGTATTCAGGAATTTCAAGTCCGTGTGGACTTTCTATGTTTAGACCAACCGCCACTTGCTTTGGTCTTGCAGCGCCACGATGGTTGACACATGGGCAAAAAGGCCAAATACGTGGCAACCACCCGCCGCGTGCGCTTCAATCGCCGCTCCGTCGTCCTCAGCTATTTCTTTTCTGCCAACATGCTCATCTTGCCACTCGAAATCTACCTCTACGAAGTGTCGCCGATTCCTGACCTGGGCCTGCGCGCGCCGCCCGCGTTTCCCGCGGCCTTTGGTCCCCGCGGAATTCATCCCTGCCTTTCGCTCGCTTTACAACCACACGACAGACCCTTACTCGTACGATCGTGAGCACGTTGTCGACATCGTCCGCACAACGCTCCCGCGCAATTGCTCACACAGCGACAGCCCATCGACGATCCTCCACACATATGTTGGCGCGTTTTATTTTTCCCAGGACCTCCAAGACCACCTCGCCGCCTTGACCTGCTCGATGCCCTCGGTCAATGGCGTCGCTCGGACGTGATACTTTCGCGACGTGGCACTTTCGCCTCGTTGGGTCGTTCACGTCCACGTCTGTCGCATGGCTCGATGACGCGGCGTCGTCATTCGCTCCTGGCGAGTCGTTGCTGACCTACCTCTTTATTCCGATGCAGCACGCGACGCGATGGCTCCTCGCGAAACTCGTCGTCCGCATTTGCATGTCCAACTTTCTCATCCACCTTGTCGTACATGGCTACTACCACCACCTGTGGCACTTGTACCAGCTGCTGCAATCGCACGCCGTGCACGACGTCCAAGGCCATCATATTTGAACTCGTGGTCGGCGAACCGACACCAATCCTCGTGGCCCATCCGCTCGTGTGTCTCTTTTTATTGTCGACATTTGGACCAGCGCCGAATACGTCGGTCTGGCCTGCCTCCGCGTCTCTCAAATGACCGACCCCGTCTGCTTTGGACTCGGTCTCCTCTTTTTTTGGCGCATGATGTGGTGCTCCACCGCGGTCCTTCTCGCCGCCAACGCCGTCCTCAAGCGCCGTCGCGCCCATGGCACGTTTCGCTCCGTCGATACGACGACCCTCACGATCCTCACCGCCCTCCTTGGCGCGTTTCTCACGTATATTCAAGCGATGTCGCCAGCCACGCTTGTGTTTACACGAGGCTCTTCAATGACTCGACTGAGACAGGACCGAGCGGCCACGTGACAACGCTCGACTGTGGTTACGTCATGGCCGTCGCATCCGTGTCGCTCGGTTGTTTGCCCGCGGCCTTGGGGATGTGGGGCGTTGTGCGATCGACCAAAGAGATTATTGGGCAACGGCTACGTCGTATGAGCAGTCGCGTGAGTGCCATGCACTCGTGTGAAGACGTGCTGCGAACGTTCGACGAGGTGGGTTCGGAACCTTGTTGACCCTGCACTGATGTGGAACGTGGTAGCAAGACCACCAGATTATCGAGAGTATGTTTGAGTGCAGTGATTTCAAGCAACGCGTCTTGCTTTGGCTCTGTTGCCACGACCTTCAGGCGACGGTCGACCGTACGTGAGGACCATGGCCTTGGACGACTCATGCCGTCGTATGTAGGGGTGACTTGTGGCGGGTCAGCGCATCGTTCAACCTTCATGTAGCCTTTCAAACCCAGAGTATCCAGAGTTTTTACCATCAGCCAAAGCGACACGGATTGCTTTATCGTCGGCTACGACGACGACCACCGGTTGGTCGAAGTAGCGCGCGTGAGTCTCCTCGCCCACATCGACGTGACGGTTCGACAACTCCAAGCCCAGCCACTGCGTGATGTCATCCAGCATAGCATGTCACCGTTTGCCGTTGGGCGTGTCCTGATTGGATCTCGTTGTGACGAAAGCGGCTTTCCTTCGACCATACTCGTTCGCCATGGCGTCCACAGCTCCCCGTGGGTGGCTTGAGCCACACACCATTGTATGTTGAACTCTAATAGATTTGTACTAGTATATGTGGCGGAGAGGGTGACGATGTACTTTCATTTTGCGTCGTCATGAGCCAGGTTACCCATCATTGCTGTGCGGTCGACACTATCTATGCTACATCGACAACATTGTACCATTGTAGCGTCGCTGATGGGGATGCACTTCGTTAACCACAAGGGTCGAATTCTCTTGTTTGACATCCCTTGTGAGCGCGAGGTGTTGTTGTCGGTTTCTATATTTGGCCGCCAAAGGGTCCGATTTTACAAAACTTGAACCCTGTGACAGTTGATGGTCCTATAAATACAATAGCTGTGTTTTGTCTGCCTGTAACCACCATATTCGAGTCTGCGATGCACGGCGATGGACCACGAGCCCCACGCCCACGCGTGCGCTACAACCTTCGATGCGTGTGCCTGAGCTGCGTCTTTTGCATCAATGTCCTCGTCCTTCCCGTCGAAGTCTACATGTACGAAGTGTCGCCATTTGTACGCGCGTCCTTTCGCGCTCTGCCCTCGTTCCCCGCTGCCTTTGATCCACATGCCGATCCTGCCGGCTACATCCCGCTCTTTCAATCGCTTTACAACCACACGACAGACTCAATGTACTCGCACGACCGGACCAACGTTCTCGACATTGTCCGGTCGACCCTCGTCCGCAATCTCTCGCATTGCGACGCCCCGTCCTCGATCCTCCATACCCATGTCGGCGCGTTTTACTTTCCCCAGGACCTCCAAGACGACCTCGCCACCTTGACCTGCTCGATGCCCTCGACCAATGGCATTGCCCGAACCTGGCACTTTCAATTATTTGGGTCGTTTACGTCAACGTCCGTCGCGTGGCTTGACCCCAACTCCGCTACGAACCACGACTCGTTGCTCACGTACCTCTTCATCCCCATGCACCACGCGATGCCATGGCTCCTTACCAAACTCGCTGGCCGCGTGATCATGACATGCTTCCTCGTCCATATGGCGATGCGGCATTACTACCGACACATTTGGCACCTCCATCGGTCGCTGCTCTCGCACGGGGTCCACGACGGCTCGACCGCAGTCCGATTTGAAATCTTCGTGGGCGAGCCCACGCCGATCCTGGTCTCGCACCCGCTCGTGTGTCTCTTTTTCATCTTGGATATTTGGACATCGGCCGAGTACGTCGGGCTTGCCTGCCTCCGCGTCTCCCAAGTCAGCAACCTCGACTGCTTTTGCCTCGGTCTCCTCTTCTTTGGTCGCATGATGTGGTTCTCTGTCGCGGTCCTCCTCGCCATGAACATTCTCGTCAAGCGCCGCCGCGCCCGCTTTGCGTTCCGGTCCGTCGACACCATGACCCTCACTGTCCTCGCGGCAGTACTCGGCACTGCCGCCACGTACGTACAGTCGATTGCGCCCAGCATGCTTGCCATGTACACGTGGCTGATCAATCTCTCAACCGTCGTGGACGACACGTCTGGCCGCGTCGTTGCCTTGGATTGTGGCTACGTCATGGCCGTAGCGTCCATCACGTTGGGGTGTCTACCCGCGGCAGTTGGCCTCTTGGACGTCTTGCGGACGACAAAAAAGGTTGTGACCACACGACTGCGGCGGCTCAGTAGTCACGTGAGTTCGAAGCGATCGGGAGGCGAAGGAACGACGGTTGTGGATGAGGTAGATACACTGGCCTGGGTGGTTGGTGGTCACGTGTGATGTAGTCACCCCACCGCTCGACCGAAAGCATGTTTGGGTACAGCGATTTCAAGCAGCGATTCTCGATGTGGTTTTGCCGCAATGGTCCAACCAATGTCGATGGTGAGTTCATGCGCAGCCGGAACGAAACAAATGGGCGTTGTGGTGGTGTAGGCATGTGCTACGGCGGGTCAGCCTACCGCCTCTTTAACCTCGATGCAGCCTTTCAAACCCAAAGTACCATCAGCCAGCGCGACACGGATTGCTTCATCTTTGGCTACGATGCTACCAATCGGTTGGTTGAAGTCACGCGCGTGAGTTTAGTGGCCAACATTGACGTGACGCGGTCACGTCACCGCGCGACGTCCGTTCAACCACTGACGCGCCCCATGATTCAACAGAGCGTCTCAACGTCTTGTGCGGTTGGTCGGGTTGTGATTGGAACTCGATGTGACATTGGAGGCTTTCCCGCGACGATGATTCGCCGCGGGATCAACAAGTCCCCTTGGGTTGCGTGACAATCGTACCTACGACCACCTCCCAACTTATGCCCTTGGATTAGATTGTGACCACAGCAGCTCCTCAATCTGGGTCGATGCACAACTGGATGAATATATGTCTCCAGACCAGACTCCATTGTGTGCGCTGTCTGTACTCGAGATAACGTCGGGAATAGATTACATCAACGCACAACCTCAACAACCAACGAGAGAATTTGATTATTGGAGCCTCCACTCTTTACGCGGTCGCCAAGTCATCATCTTTGCGAGCAGAGTCAAGAAATGCAACTCTGTGGTGTACTCAAACAAATAAATAGATAGATATTCGAATCGAGCACGATGTGAACCTTGAGGCAACCGAGACGATTGGTGTCAGCGTGATTTGAAATCGCCATGACTTGATGAATGCAGGACGGACGTTTGAAAAACGAGATGTCACCATGTTTTCAACTGCCAAATGTAAGAATAGAAAGAATAGAAAGTATCGTATGCATTTCGCTTCTGAACTGCCAAATGTAAGAATAGAAAGTATCGTATGCATTTCGCTCTAAATCAATCGCAAGTCCGTCGCGCTTTGTTGCTCATTCAGCGCCAACGCGCTTGTGCTGGCAGTGGAAATATCGCACTCATCGCTTGGTCCATGGTCTTCACGACCAAAGCAACCGTGAAGAAGAAATGCCTGAGCAACAGGATGCGGTCCATCGGGCCCGTTGAACGGACCATCCATCCAGACGAGGCAAGCCTGTTGCCGTCATGGGTAAACTAAGTGTGGCAGGCACCGCACAAATTCGACGAGAGCCGGGTCGAGTCCAACGACGTCAAGAAACGACTCGTGTTGTGATGGGGTTTCAGCGACCGCCATCGTCTCCCGGGTGCATCTGGATCGCATCGTCGGACCAACTAAACTGCGTAGGGTTGTTCGACGGCGGGTCCGCCTACCGTCTCTTCCACATCGAACTTCAAGTCCATCGAACCATCAACCAACGCGACACGGAATGCTTTATCGTTGGCTTTGACGTGTCGAAATGGACCTTGGAAGTGACCCATGTGAGTGTGCTTGGTCACATCTTGATGGTTGCACCACGCGACGGTGTATCCCATGCGCCAAGAGCTGATCTAGCACAGCGCGTCGACTCTCGCCGTGTGTCGCTCGTTGCCGCCGAGATGTCGACGGCATGACGGCCGTCTCGACCTGGCATCAGGAATTCGCCTTGAGTGGCATGAAGCGTGTCGACTACATAGCCTGACCAGTTGCCGCATCTAGTATGCGTGACCACACAAATCGTCTCCACGGAACGCTGGTCTCCAATGCGCAGGAGGATCGACGACGACGATTTTAGGTCGAAGCACAATGTATTTAAGCCAGGGATATCCGAGAGTGAGCGGGCGTGCCCTCGAACGTGCAACGACCAGCCTGGAAGATACTCGGTAGACATCAATGCGGTCGGTAGGAACAAAGCCAGGTGAAATTGTGCACTCAAACACGATCCTCGATCCTCGATATAATTTATATCGACGACGACATCCATGGTCTCGTCACGCGACCCATGGAGATTGTCGCGCGCCCCGAAAGAGCACGACGGAGATGACGCCCGTGGTTTTGGATTTGCCCATGACGAGTCGACCGACAGCGCAGTCGATGGGCGCTTCTTGGATCGGAAACGGATGACGGGGCGACGCCAAGAGCGAGAGGGGCACTGAAGCATTCGAGGACGAGGACGCCGAGGACGATTGGCGATCTGCCTTGAGCTCGATGGCGGCGGCTGTGAGGGGGTCTGGTTTGCGGATGCGCGACGACGACGGGGGGGGCAGGGGGGAGGGAACATCCACCTGGTGGACCAAGCTCACGCGCGTGACTTCGATCAGAGTCTTGGCATTATTGTAGCCAAAGATGTAGCAGTCGCTGCCGCGTTGGCTAATCGTGCAATGCCGTTGAAACATCGGAAAGAGGTGAAAGAAGGGGTAGAACGAGCCACCGGTGCAGAGATCTACGAGACAGATAAAGCCTCGTGTTGTGTGGCACGCCCGCACCGCTTCGCGCCATCGATCGAACACGACAAAGCCAGAGAATGAGTCGTTGCTTGACGTCGTTGAAGTCGAGCTGACTCTCGGCGAAATGCCGTGGTGGCTACGATGCCATCGTCATATGACTACGTCATCCTGGGACCTACCTCGGCCATGCGCTCAATGGATTTCCGGCGCACGGAATTCCGGCGCGTCGAATTGCGTCTCGACGACGAAAGCACATGCAGCGACATGATGCTGATCTTGGGTCGAAAGCGATGGTACCAGCAGTACCACAAAAAATTGAAACTCGCGTTGGCGGCCGACACGCCGCACGGAAGGGCCGTCATCGTGAGCGAGTAGACAAGGACGACGAAGAAGGTATTCATGCGGACAATGTGGACGCCACCGAGGGAGCTGTCGAGGGCAAAGAGCCATGTGTAGATGGCCACCATGGCTGGCCACGACGATTGGACATAGGTGAGCCCACCGCCCGCGAGAAATGCCGCGAGGGCGAGCGCGGTCGTGTTGGCGGGGGCAACCACATGAGTCCGTCGTGTTCGTTTGAGGATGGGGTTGAGGAGCGCCAGGCCCAAATAGGCACACCAGACCATGCGACTCAAGTAGACCATGCCAACAAGAAAGAGAAACGGATCGTTTGTTTGACAGACCCGAAGGCATGCTTGGGCCACGGATTCGGTGCTGGCCCAGAGGTCGGCGACAAACGCGGCACAGAGGAACGGGTTGGCGAGAACAAGGCACGTGGGTTCGCCCAAAATGATTTCGTACTGGACAGCGCTCGAGTGGGTGTGGAGCACGAATCGGCGCAGATTGGCGCGGAGGTGCCGCACGTGCTCGTAGTAGCGCACGCAAATGCGGGCAATCCAGATACACAATACGAGACGAAAAATGAGTTTCCCGACACGCCATGGCGTGGGTTTTGTGACGGGGATAAATACCGAGTAGACGGTAGACGTTTTGTTGGACGACGGTGACGATGACGATGGCGTGTCATGGACGTCGTCACCTGGAACGACCCACGCAGCCGAGACAAACGCGTACACTTCAACAAAGTTCATGCGCCAGAGGCGGTCCACGGTCGTGCTTGGTCGGGCGGTTGAGTTGTCGCATAACGCGTTGGCCATGTCGGCGAGGAGGTCGGGGGGGAAGTAGACGCTCCCGAGGATCTGGTTGAGCAGCCATGGCGTGTCTAGGCAGTCGACAGCGGAGGGTGAAACGACCGTGCGCATCACTTCAACGTCGTTCGTTGCATCGTAGTAGTACGTGGCGCTTGGTGGGAGCGTCGTGCGGTTGTAGAGAAGCCGCAGCTGCTGAATGTAGAGCGTTGAGATGGACAATTCGATGGCAGGAAACATCGATGGTGGTCGATAGGTTGTCGGGTTGGCCATCGGCGCCGCTTCGGACAAGTAGACTTTGAGTGGCATCGCAACGAGGTTGAGGCAAAAGACGATGCTGAGGACGACAGACTTGCGGTTCAAGGTCACGCGGTGGTGGTGGCCGCAGCTCTGTGCCACGTGTGATACGCCGGGCGAGTGGTGGTGGTGCTTCATGTGCCGCCACTACGTCGTTGCGTCGTGGCCAATTGCCGTGCTTGCAGGGGCCTAAATATAGACTTGGCAAACCGAAAGCATGGTGTGTCGTTGGAGGACGCGGCATACACTCACCCCGATCGTGCGTTCGTTCCTCCCACAATCGCAAACCCAAAACATCTAGTGGGAATCGCCAAGGAGGTTTGTAGCAGTAGCTCAGGAGCCCACCACCCAGCTCGGCATCGCCTGATCCATTTCGCATTGAGTTTTCAAGGATTGCGAGTGGGGTTGGGCTGCAGTCGCTCCTCATGGGTAGAGCCACAAGGGTGAAAACAAAACACCTCGACCACTTTGAATGCTCCAATCTCAATTTTGGCGAGAACTTTCCACCGCCACGTCCTCGGCGAATGACAGTGCTTCGAGATGTTCCAACGGGCAGTAGTATCCTTGGACTATTTTTGCTGGGCATGTCCCTGGACTATTTTTATTCATTCGTTCCGAGGGTGTTATGTCGTGGTAGATCAATATCTGCGGAGGCATCGATGGCGCAATACCCGTTTCACTTCGTTTGTTATAATGAGGCCAAGTAATGTTACGCATTCTATTCAAAGCCGCAAGTCACGTGTATTTTGGCGCGGTGTCAACACATGCATCGGTCGAATCGGACCCCCCGCGTGCGCTTCAACCGCAGATCCGTCGTTCTCAGCAGCATCTTCACGTTGAATCTTCTCGTCCTGCCGCTGGAAGTTTACATGTACGAAGTGTCGCCCTTCGAACGCACGGGCTTTAGGGCCCCGCCCTTGTTTCCAGGTGCTTACGGCCCTCAAAGCAACCCAGACGCTTTTGTTCCAGTCTTTCAAGCCCTCTACAACGATTCGTCACAAGTGTACTCGTACGACCGTATGAACCTGCTCGATGTGATCTGCACCACCCTCCCTCGAAATCAATCTCTATGCGACTCGTCCGCCACGATTCTGCACACTCACGTTGGTGCGTTTTACTATCCCAAGGACCTCCAAAACCACCTTGCCAAGTTGACATGCACGGCGCCATCCCCCAACGGCGTGGCCAGGTCGTGGCACTTTCGTCTCTTTGGCCACATCACGTCGACGTCGGTTGTGTGGCTCGACGACGCTACCAGCGATCCGTTTGGATCAACTTCGACCATTCATTACCTCTTCATTCCATTGCGCCAGCCCATGGCATGGCTTGTCTTCAAGTTGGCCGCGCGACTTGCTATGTGGAATTACATTGTCTATCTCATCGTCCATCGGTATGTTCGCCACGTGTGCCATCTTGGTCACCTTCTTGAGACGCATCAAATGCACGAAGGCTCATCTGCTGTCCGATTTGACATTGTCGTTGGGGAGCCCACGCCTGTGATTGTTGCCCACCCGCTCATCTGTCTCTTCTTCATTGCCGACATGTGGGTCAGTGCAGAATATTTTGGCCTCGCCTGCCTTCGCGTCTCGCAACTGAGCAATCTCTTTTGCTTCTTCCTCGGCCTCCTCTTTTGTGCTCGCATGATGTGGTTCGCCGTCGCCGTCCTCATGACCACCAATGCGATCTTGAAGCGTCGACGCAAACACTTTCAGTCGTCCCCTGTCGACACCACCACCCTCACCGTCCTCGCAGCGGTCCTTGGAACCGTCGCCATTCACGTTCAAGCCGTCTCGCCCGTCGTGCTCGAATTTTATGCGTTTCTCTTCAACGCAGCCACTGTCGTCAACGAAACTGGTCAAGTCACGGGGCTTGAATGCGGCTACGCGATGGCCGTTGCCTCGGTTACGCTGGGCTGCGTCCCTGCTGCGCTGGTCTTCTCGACTTCCTTGCGCCCGACTAAACAAGCCGTGGGCCAGCGACTGCGCCGTATGAGCACTCGACTCGGGATCTCCCCAAGAACCGTCGACGTCGCGGGCACGACCGAGGTACGAGACTCGCCAACGTCCGTCTTTTCATGCGTTTGGACAGCAACCACGACACTACGTGGAGAGTATGTTTGGCTTCAGTGATTTGAAGCAGCGGTTGACACTGTGGCTCTGCTGTGGCCATCGTGCCAACATTGAGAGTTTGTTCAATGGCGGAATTTTCGATAACCCGTCAATTTGTAGATATTTGCTACGGCGGGTCAGCCTACCGCCTCTTCCACGTCGACGCTGCGTATCGAACCGAACGAACCATCAGCCAGCGCGACACGGATTGTTTTGTATTTGGCTTCGACGCGACAAATCGATTGGTGGAAGTGACCCGCGTGAGTTTAGTGGCCAATATTGACATGACGCTGCCGCGTCACCGCAGAGGCGTTGCGCCGACGGTCGAAGATACCGCGCCACAAAACGTTTCGACGTTGGCCGTCGGCAGAGTTTTCATCGGACCCCGCTGCGACGTGGGGGCGTTGCCTTCGACGAGTCTTCGTCATGGCGCATGTGGGTCTGCTTGGGTTGCGTGAGTATCTCGAAATAATAGCACGTTGTGTAATCATTCGAATGAAGACGAACAGAGAGATGTTGGGCCGCTGCCGTTGAGCTTTTATTCTCTACCATAGACCAGGGACTTTCACTTGTGCGTGTTGAAAGGAAGACGCGTTTTAGGGTGTCAACAAAACTAAAACGACAAACGTGGTTTTGCGGCCCCCATGGGCAAGGGAACCACCACACTCGAATCCCTTGCCAAAATATGGGGCCACTCGACATTAAGTCGGCCCTGTTTGGAGTCGACGAAGAAAACGAGCTTGGGGAAATTGAATTGGTTAACTTTGGCGAGGAATATTTCAAAATGGGGTCATCATGGCCTCTCAGCTCACCATTGACGGTGGGGCACACAGAATAAAATGCTTTGACGTCGCGCGTTTCATCATTGCCCATTAAGAGCCCAATGTATATTTGTCGCGCTCTTTGTCATGTAGTCACTGGCATACAAATTCTGTCACACAACACCCGAACTCACAACATCCCATTTTGCACAATCCTCAACCATAATGTCATCGGTCACCGTCAACCTATTGCGTAAATTCTTCTTGAGATTCGTGAATTGTCCACGATATTGGTCAAGTCATTGTTTTTGAATGTAGATACGCCAAGGTGACTGTGCCATCAATCATACTAGTTGGGCTTCTTGAATATTGTTGATGGCTGGCAAAAATGTATATTGAAGTCTCAAAGCAACTGACATATCGGGACCAGAGTACATATCGAGAAGCTCAACGCACAAAGCCTGCGACGCTGCTAAATCTAATCTGCCTAATGTAAAACTCCATGGCCGCTTGATTGGACATGAATCCTATGAGCGGACGCATGACACATCCAAGTCACGCCCAGCATTCGGAGTTGGCAGCTCAAGACACGGCCGATGTTGGAGGGCAACAGTCAAAGATTTTCATGTCGCCTCTCGCGCACGTCATGCCGGAGGTTCCATCGATGGATTGAAGGGGACGATTTTGTTTAGACGTGGGACTCGTTCTGATTGGCTATCAGATTTCTCCTTCCGCCAATCATTTCGACACATTCGACACCGTCAGGTTTTCATCAAGCCAAAGCCTTGAAGATCTGTCTGATCAACTTGCTTGACAAAATGGACGAGCATCGAGGCATTGGTTCTGTCTCTGCAACTGCAAACAAGTAGACTACGAGGATATCTATTCTCGACCACGGTTTGATTGTCGACTGATGCATGGGTCGTGGACAAATCTTCCTCGACAACCATGTTGTGCTTTGTAAAACGTAGCCTCCCACCTGATGCCACACGTTCTACGTTGGTGTTTTAGCAATCACACCCTTCGAATTGATTCCATGCGACAACACAATGAGAGTAGCACGTGGTCACCAAGATCTCACTGGTGCTACGTCGTGACTCCAACAACCTTCAACATGTCGTCGCGACTCTTCATTGTACATTTCGCCAGCGCAGCGGCACCGACCATGACCACGGACACCAAGTCGCTCTCGTCGTACCTCCCACGTCGACCCCTGGCGCACCTCCAATGGCTCTACGAGTACAACATTGGGCGCGACCTCAAGTTTGACTTTATCGCGGGTCTCACCGTGGCCATGATGCTGGTGCCGCAGGAAGTGTCGTTGGCCAACATCATGCACGTGCCGGCGCAGTACGGCCTCTACACGGCCGCCATCACGCCTCTCATTTACGCCTTTCTTGGCTCGTCGCCGGTCCTCTCGGTCGCCAATGCGTCGGAAGTGAGCTTGATGGTCGGGAACGCCGTCCAGTTGATCAAGACCGACAAGGAACGCGCGGCGGTTGCGATCTTCTTGTCCTTTTACATTGGCATGATCAACCTTGTCTTGGGGAGTGTGCGTCTTGGCATCCTTGCCGACTTTTTCTCGCGCCCAGTCATGGGTGGCTTCCTCTCTGGCGGCGGTGTCCTCGTCATGATCTCCCAAACACCAGCTTTGTTTGAATTAAGCGTCCCCTCGTCAACCTACCCCTTGGCCACGATCATTGGCGTCGGCCAGCGCATCAACGGCACCAACTGGAACTCGTTTGCCGTGGGCGCCGTCTCCATGGCGCTGCTCCTCACACTGCGCCACGCAAAGACGTACTGGCTCCCAGCCCCGAAATTGGCCGAGTTGTTTGACGCGCCGCCAACTGCCGACACCCAACCACTCGCGTCGCCTGTCGACGACCATGCCACGATTGGCTTTTCGCTCCACGACACCGAGTACACACCGATCGAGCCAACACCTACGAGTGCCCCACGTCCCAAATCTCCGTCGCAACCACGGGCCACGGCGTCACGTGCGCACAACATCCTTCTCTTTGTCCTTCGCACGGCGTGCGACCTCGGACCCCTCTTTGTCTGCATCTTTGGCGCCGTCGTCGCGCACGCCCTCGGTGAAAAACACATCAAAGTCACGGGTAAAATCCCCAAGGGCCTCCCTGCCGCCGTCGTGCCCTGGTATGGCTACAACCAAGACATCATCAAGTCGATTGATTTTGGGGACGTCTCGCTGCATGCTGCATCAATTGCAATCGTGGTCTACATGACCAGCATCGCCATGGCCAAACGCCTCGCGGTTCGAGGCCACTACGAGGTGTATGCGAACCAAGAGCTTGTCGGCATCGGACTCGCCAGCGCCGTCGGGTCGTTCTTCCAAGTGATGCCGCCCACGGGGGGCCTCTCGCGCACGGCCGTCAACATGCAAAGCGCGAAGACGCAGCTCTCGTCCATCATCACGGTCGCAATTGTCATGATCGCGTTGACGGTTGCGACCGACGCCATGTACTTTATCCCGAAAGCAAGCTTGGCGGCCATCATCATCGTTGCAGGCTACTGGATCGTCGAGATTGACGAAGCCAAGTGGCTCTACTGCCACAAACGCGACGAATTTTACGTCTGGGTCGCGTCGGCCGCCGCGACGCTTGGCCTGGGCATGCTCGCAGGTCTCTTTGTCTCGATCGGGTGCTCCCTCCTCGCAATCCTCATCAAAACCAAGTTTCCCCACGTGTATGCCGTCACGCGACTCGCCGATGGGCGATATGTCAACCCTGCCTCATACGCACCGCCGCCATCATCCTTGGATGAAGGCGATGAGATGAAACCCCTCGTTGCTACTGCGTCGCACGGTGTGTTGGTCGTGCGTGTTGAAGGCTCGCTGTACTTTGGCAACAGCGACTCGGTCTCGCAGTACATTTTGGCCCAAGCGACGACTAAATCTGAAGATGAGGTGGTTCGCGGGGTTGTGGTCGACGCAGCCTTTATCCACGACGTGGATGCCACGACGATTCAAATTTTGCAGACGCTCCACACCAAGTTGGCCCACCGTGGCGTCCGCTTTGCCATTGCCAACGCTCAATCCAACTTGGAGCGTGTGGCCAAGGCCAGCAAGCTCTCGGAAGGCTTTGACTGTCGCGATGTCAGCCTGTCCATTGATGCCGCCGTCGCTCAAATGCAAGCCGCGTGGACTAGTGACCATGCCTGAGGCGTCGTCACTCTGGTGTGTCGATACGAGGAATGTAAAGTTTGTATGTTTTTATCATTCGTCGTTGGGAAGTGAGAAGGGAAAGAGGGATCCAACATCCCTCTATGGGCATCCACAAGTCCACTCAACTAGTTTTCCAACCCTTTAATTTCCGCGGCGAATGTAGAAGCGCAAATACAGTCTAGTTGCAGACAGGAGAACTGGTTTCCCGAGGAAGCCACGTTGGAGACAATTCAACACAGCACGTTCGCGTTGGCAGGAGGGTACCCACACTTTTCACCGTCCCATCTTTTTCGTTGGGCGACGTTTTATTGTGTATAGAATCAAACGGGATGCGTCCCTTGGCGCACCCTTCCACAGCCATTCAGGTTTGCAATTCCAATGTTTGTCAAGCCAGCGCGGCAGAGATTACTTCGTCGTCGTATTCAACTCCAACGAGGCAATCGCATTCAAGTAAGTGCTCGAGACGATGTGAGTCTCCACAACCATCCATGCGTTGTGGGGCGAAGTGGCCTGGCCATATCCAACGACAGCCACGCCCCACCTCTGACGCCCTTGCGTGCGGCAGTTGCCATGGGTTCCGTCAGAGCTCCACGACAAAATTTATATTGGGATGTGTCCAGAGTCCAGGAACCAACTACCCGTTTCAGTTGCCACTTTCGCCCGCATCATCAATCTTTGGCCTTTCGCGCCTCTTCATTCTTCTTGGCTTGGGCCGCATACTTGGCTTCAAAATAGGCACCCACTTCGTCATCCGTTACCCCCGAGACCCCTCGCTTCCACGCATCGACCAAACTCTTGGGTTTGATGAAGAAGCCATATTGGTAGCTTTCCAGCACCTTGTGCGACTCCTTTTCAATCACGAGGGCGCGGGGGGCGGCCAGTGTGTTGCGGTCGCAATCCTTGGTCATGACCTGATCGAGGTTGTAGGCAATCGTTGCCAGCTCCTCGGTCCACGCAAACCGGAGGACGGACTCGGCGCCATCGAGAATTGTGTCGAGCCCGGTCGCGTCCACGTCCAAGCTAAAGTAGACAACACTCACGTCATCGGGGTGGTTCGTCGCGAATGCCGCCAACGTTGGCGTGAGTGCCTCGTCGTCTTGAGCCCACACCGCACCAAAGTACAGCACGATAAAGTCATGCAGGCTCTCGAACGGCACGGGGTTACCCGAGGCGTCCACAAGGGAAGACCATGGCAAGTGTGGCATCAAGTCCACTTGGGGCAAGTCCCCGCCGCGTGTCGAGTTCCACCACGCATTCTCTTCCTCTTTCGAGATGTCACGCCCCGCCCGCCACTCGGAGATGACAGTCTCAGGCCGGAGGCGGATGCTCACAGCCGCCCGTTCCGCGAGGACGTTGCCTGAGTCGCGGTCGACAGCAAACAAAGTCGGGATGCCCATGATGGATGGGTACACGGCCTTGAGTTGGTTGAACAGCTCGACGTTCCCAGCCGTCCATTCGTACCGGTTGTACGTGGGCTTGGTGCGCAAATTGAATTGCTGCATCGCAGAATTGTAATCCCGGCTAACGTACACGATCGAGACGTCGTCCACGTGGTCGTGGCCAAATTGGACAAGCGACGGCGTGAGTGCGCGGCAAGGAGGGCACCAATAGGCAGAGAAGAGAACAAGGACGATCGGCTTGAGGTGGTCGATCGTGATTGCGACGCCAGTTGGGTCGAGGAGCGCGCCGGGCTTGACAGCGCCGTTGTAGAAATGAGACCAGAAACCTTGGGGCGACGTGTGCACCATCGTGTGGATTGGGAAATGCATATCTTTCGAGTGTGGTGGGGGATTCTGGGACATTTGACCGGCGGCCCAGCACAACTCTATCTCTCCCGCCGCAGAATGTGCAGCACAAGTCTATCACTTCTTTGAAGTCATTTGCGCACTTGGTCAAGGTAAAACGATACATTGCAATGAAGTTTGGCAGCTCTTAACCTTCACTCACATGGCGGCACTGTGAGAGTTTGGGTGCAGGCTTGGTCGATCATCATTATTGCGACACTAAATCCTATTTTACAATCGAAAGACTCCTCGTCGGCACGGATCATTCAAGTTATGCCAAGAAGACACAAATGCGGCGCGGTCGGGGCAAAAACGGATTGTGTCTGAGCGTGTTAAATGGCGCGACGTTCAAGTGCATTCTATTTTTGGACATCTCATCGCGTCTCGTCGACCACTTAGTGCCTGATTACAATTCTGAACGCACCGCTGACCTCGTTCGACGAAAAAATCGTCCACCTCACACTGTCAACAACTCGCTCTGAAATCTCGCGCGGAAAAGAGTGTGTAGTTTGGGTTGCTTATGCTAATGCTGCTGTCGTCTGGAATCTCGTGCAGCTTTGCAACTCCGGTCCATTGGATACACCGACGAGAGAATGGTTGCCAAGTAACCCCAAAGTCGAAATGGAGTTCGTCGAAGAGAACCACCGTGGAGGTTTCCACAGCATTCATTTAACCAACGAGTTTCAACTGGTTGGCTCATGGACAGCAATATAGAAATCAATATTGCGAGGCCGCTTTTTGTGCGTGCAAATTTGTGGACTGCGCACACGAGAAGTTGAACTGCATTCAAATACACTCCACACGTCAATACAATCATTTGTATCGTGCACACAAACACAGTGCTGTCGCATAACATGCGATCGCCTTCATCGAAAACAGTTCAAGGAAGCAGTGTGTTCAATTGAGTGTAAATTTGATATATTATCACGGCAATGTAGTCTCAGGTCTCAAGCAACTCGTGGCAACACTCTCGCCCCGCGGACGAGTCTTACGGAGCCCTCGCGTTCGTTGGATTTAGTCAGAACGACACGCCCCACTGCAAACTCGGTCGTTCGTGAGTTAATCCGGATGGATCGAGGTAACGAATGTGGCCCGCGACTCTGGTAGGGCTTTGATGGAGGGAAAGTCAAGCTGCGCGTCCAAACTCATTTGCATGACTTCGACGAGTACGTTGTTCGAATCATAACACACGGCGAAGCAATCGCTGCCGCCTTGGTTGATTGTGCATTGAGACTGAACGGCCTTGGCGATATCAAGATACGGACCAGGCATCCCCGTTACAAACATCGACAGCTTTCGCTCAAAATCCGCAAGTCCAAGTAAAAAATGCAACAAGATATCGTCTACGTGTTTGAATGACACCTCTGCCACAACAAAGCCAGAGGTGCACGAGTTGTTTCATGTCATTCAGTCCAAAAGCACTTGCTATCGAGTGGCCACGGGGCTATCCAGCTGTTAATCCAACAAAAAGAGCTATGACCGTACCTCCTTGTCGGGCTGGATACCAGAGTCTTGCGATGCAATGTGTAAATGCGACATGCTGCTTCGTGCTCAAGCATACATCCCGTGAATATAAAGTGTCGCGACTCGATTATAGCCGGCGAGGGTCGCGGGCGGTGGTGCGATTGAGACTGAGTTCACGACCATGATGAGAGCAATGTCCATCACAAATGTTTCATTTTCGAGTGCATCGCAAACACTGACTAGGCAAAAAAGTGCCAAGCCAGGCCAGAGCACTTGCGCGTTTGTTACACCGCCGCCTGCAAGCGTCGCAACGATGGCAAGTGCAAATGTGTTGGCCGGGGCGACATATTGAGTCTTGCGGGCGTACTTGGGGACGTACTTAAGCATTGTGAGGCGAAAGGTTACGCGCACCAGACACCATCCCGACGATAAAACTCGTGCAGAAAATCAGGTGGGTCAGCACAATACATGTGGGTTCGCCGACGATGACTTCGTAGGCTGCAGCTGTCGAGTGGCCATGGAGGAGGAAGCGACGGATATTTGCACAGAAGTGGGCATCATGGACAGAATATTTGAAGCGACAATGTAGGAGGATCCCAACACAAAGGCAAACGCGGTAGGAAAACGTTAAGTGCCGCTGCAGCGGTGGTTGGATGTGAGGAGCGAATGCGTAGGACACTGTAACGCTGCTGTTGTTGGTACCTGGAATGTCTTGGCAGACGAGTCTTTGTCAATGGTATTGTCGTTGCCCGGCACGACCCAAATAATCGAGTTGGACGAGGTGTGGGTGTGGCCCATGACAAAATACCAAGTACGCGCGACCGTATCCAGCGATTTCACCCTTTTCACCTTCCACATCCTCCTCTCTCCGCTGGAAGTCTTCTTGTACGAAGTCTCGCCATTCGAAAGGGTATCCTTTCGCACTCATGCACCATTTAGCATTTGCAGGCATTGAATCGTTGAACCTGTCGCACCAACTCTTTCGTGCGCTCCATGCCTTGTACAACTGCACGACTCTGTCAATGTCGTTGAAGCCCGCCGCTCGTCGTTGCCGAACACGTGTGCCCACAACAACAACGACGCCATTGCTACCATATTTCGCAGTGTGTCTGAGTACTTTCCACGCAACTTCTTCGCCAAGCAGTCTGCTCCCTCCAACTGCACCAACGGCGGACGCGTTTGGACGTTTGATTTCTTTGGCCATGTCATGTTCACTTGTGTTGGTCGACAACTCGCTCTTTTCCTCTACATGCCCTGCGTCCCCTCGATGGCCTTTCTCGTCTGCAAGCTCCTCGCACAGATCACTATTGTCGTCGTCGTGCCTGTCTCGTTGGTCAGAAGTACCTGCGGCCAGTCCTGCATCTCAACTGCGCGTTCAGTAACGTCTAGGGCATGGCCACCCGTTTCGAGATTGTGGTTGGCGACACCACACCTCTCATCCTCTCCCATCCACTCGTCTGAGTCTGCATTGTCGTCGACACATGAATCAATTTTGAATACCTTGGCATTGCCTGCATCCAGACCGACGACTGCAGCAGCGTTTGACTTGGGCTCCTCTTCTTGAGCCGTTTCGCTCGCTGTCGCCGTCTTGCACGTGACAAATGCTGTCATGCGACGCTGCCACGTCATCCATGCGACACGCAGTCGTCTCTTTCAACCTGTCGACACGACCAATATAACACTCATCGCCATTGCCATGGCTTTGTCGTCTACCCAATTCCTTGTACCGTGTATGATTGGCTTCTGTTCTTTGGTGTGTTTGCCACAACCGACGGCCCAAATCAATCGGGTCCATAATTAACAAAACTGCAGCTCGAGCAAATCCCTGGATTTGCTCGAGCTGCAGTTTTGTTAATGATGGACCCTATCCCTTTTTATTCATGGCAACCAATCAAATCCTTTATCACATGGTGGGACGCGTGCGTGACATTCTGCAGGTCGTTGGAATCGCCACCTATGGCCAGAGGCCCACTAAAGTCAACTCTGGGTCTCAATTAAATGGTAATGAACACAACTTTGAACTCTATGAAAGTGCCAATGCGTCGGGCGTGTCGGGGACTCAAACCAGCCATGACAACGAAACATACGTAGCCTCTGTAAACGTCCATAGATTTTTCGACTTACTGGAATCACAAGGAAAACAAGCAGTCAGAATAGATATGTAGCAAAGAAGAACAAAGTATACGTCCTCAGACTACATCGGTCTTCAACCCATGGGTATCTTGACCTCGAAGATGAGCGCCCTTGATGGGCGCGGATCGTGAAAGCTTGTCGTACGGAGGGACAAAGCACGTGAGGAGAACCGTGCAATCGTTTTCAAGGGAAAGGGCGTGCCCCGGTGCCCTTTCGCTGCTGGTCAAGTGACCGCCCATGCCAGTGTAGCAAGCCGACCTCGCAAGGCCGCCATCCTGGTAGAGTGCTGCGCAAGCCTGGGGCTACGGCGGGGGCGCCCAGCGAAAGCCAAAAGCCATCGGGGACGTGGAATCGCGTGCCAAACAAGGCGGCGAGGGGACGGTCGTCATCGAATGCAGTCTGGCCTGTCCATTCCTGCCAATCGTCCGAAAGATGCAAGTCCATGCCGTCGCGGTGGCTCGAGTAGCCAATCTTCCACGTCGTGTATTTGTCGTCGCGGCTGTAGACATATCGATGTCATTTGTAAAGCAAGATATACGACATCGCAGTCGAGGCAGTCGCACCAAGGAGCGCGAGCGTCTTGATGACGTGCATTTCGTCCTGGGTGATGATTTGGAACAAGCAAAAGTGAAATTGAATCCATGGTTTATTGCCACCGATGTTGATTCGAGTTTTTAAGCCACCTACTGCTCCGTGTACTTGGTGCCAACTAGTACAAACAAAAAGATACTTGGCACTGAATCCACAATTGCGAATAGCTGACACAGCAAAGCCATGAAGGATGTTTTGGCTGTGTGGGATCCAGTTGTCAAACCTACAAGTGCTCGCAGGTTGTGCTTGGAGTTGAATGGAAACAATGAGGCATTGGATTTTGGCGTGCACGGCACGCCACTTTTCACCGAGGCAATCGATCAATATCAATAGTATCTAGTAGTAAGTAACTGTAAAACATTGAATATTTGGCCCTGTTCATTAAAACTTCCTATTTGAACCAATAGGAAATCTGGCCCGTCTCTATTTCGTTGGCCATATGGAATTTTTGGATCGTCAAAAGGTGGGGCACAGTTCGTCCATGTGATTTTAACATTGAAATGTCAGCTGCAAACTGTTTTTTTCTTTTTCGGTTGCCTTTCAATTTCACTGTGATGAGAGGCTATTTGATGAGTTCAAGACACTGACACACATGCTACAGAGAATCTGTTTACCGTATTGTTTGTAGATGATAATGTGTCTTGAAATATCTCCACTTTTTGTCATTCTCCGCAATCCTGTCGTCCACACGTATTTGGCTTCGGCGGCCAACAATTTGACGAGCAAACGGCCAACTTATTGTTTCCTGTGGGCAATATTTTCGTTCGTTCGAACATCCCCAATAGGATGAGTCATTACTGTGATGGGCTGGTAGTTTGGTGAGTTCGTGAGAGTCGTGCTAAAGAGAATATGTTTGCCATAGATGGTAATGGGTCTTGAAGAACCCCGATTTTGTTTCATTCCTCCCGATCCTGTCGTCCGCATGACTTTGCCAACCATTCAAGTACAGCTGTACGAGCCAGTGCGGCAATGTGAATTGTTGCTGCATGATCGAAGAATTTTGAGGCATGGTAAGGTGTTTTTTAGAGTATCCCATCGCGCGCCAAGGTTCATGTCATATTCACACAAATAATTCACCGGTTGGTGAACGGAAGTTCAAATGGTCGAGTGGCTTTTCAGAGGATAAGATGATGGTTGGTTGTTCCAGGCAACATCAATTTTGTAACAAATGCCTCGAAAGGGAGGCAAGTAGCTCATTTTTCAATGGCCCTGCCAACCAAACCCATCAGCCTTCAACGTATTGCCCATATTTGGAGGCACCTTGCACACGTGCACAGCTAACGCTAATATGACGAATTGGCTGTCGATGTGTTTAAGGTCTTCAACAAGAATTTCGAGATCACATAAAGGTTTGAGAATTTACTCCGGAGTATTTTAATTCAAATGTTACCACCAGGTCAAATTGTATGAGTAGAATATGCATACGCATGACACCGCAGCTCAGTGCCCTTCACGGATCCCATTGCATCATTCAGTCACCTGCGGACGTCGCGGCAAGGGTATGTCGTACCAGATAAGGCACATCTCTCACTGAGTCTTTGGAAAGAACTTGCGAAGCCATTCACAATTGTGACTTGAGCACAGACAGTTTCTGTTGTTGAAGTAGAAAGAAATAACTCTGAAATTAAATACATCCTCGTGAAATAGATATCGGATCCAATTTTTGGTCGACGACAACAATGCATGCACTCGCAGTACGTCACCTCCTCCGCTTGGGAAACACGGTGGCTAAGCGAGTGCGTATCCCCCATGGAGACTCTTCCACCGAAAGCAATCAAACGCGTGCAATGGCGATTTGCTTGGGCGGATGCTGCGTCGCGGCCCTGACGCTTCCGTGGCCGCCCGCCGCCAACGACATCCTCGTCGGCGCGGTGGGTCCCACTAACACGACCGACTTCCTTCTCGGCGCTGTCCAGGTAGATCGATCGTTCCACAAAGGGCTCACAAAGGATTTCGTTGTCAATTTGACTCCTAGGATCATGCCAAGACCCATCGCCTCGCCGAAGCAGGTCTTGCCACGCTCACCCACGTCGCCGACATTCGCGAGACGAAATCGGGCAACATCCGCTCCGACGATGAATCCCGCGACTGGCTTCCCGGTGCAGACATTTCATCGTACTTGTCGTTTGACTCCCGATAGAAACATTCGACTGCGTTGTGGTCGTACGCAACAATGCTGATGTCTCCCGCCGCCACGTCAACCACGTACGCTCCTGATTCAACTTGACCCATGTGACAACGTTGAAGCGCATTGGCATTGCGTCGGCCCATGAACATGCTGGTCGCTCGTTCGCAACAACGTCAGCCGTCCAACCCGTTCAAGACACCAAGCGCCGGTTTGCCTTGGTCCATCAAGGCACACTCACCAACGCCGACGCCCTGGGGCGAGATTTGGGTCTGGCGTCGTCGGAGCCGTACGTTTGCTATTGGATGGCTGGGAACGATCCGAAATCGATCGTTAGCACGAACGCAGAGTTGATCACAGCTTTACTGGCCGCGGCAGTCGACCATGGTCGGACGATCCAAGAAGCCATGCGGGAAGTCGTCCCCCGCCTTGACGGGTCGTACGCGCTACTCGTCTTGGACACGGTCGTCCATCCTTGCCGACCATCTGATTCTGATTCCAAGTAGGCGCACCCGGATCAACTGTTTGTGGCCCAGCACGGCATGCCATTGGCTGTCGGGGCCTCGGCCGGGGCCACGTACGTGGCATCCTCCCCGCACGTGTTTGCGTACGTCTCATCACATCGATGACGTCATCATTGCCACAGGCACGAAACACGACGGTATCTCTGGTTGCCCGACAAAGCGATCGTGGTGCTGAATGCCACAGCATCGTCGTCGTCGCAGCTTGAGTGGGCCAAGGCCCTCGAGGTAATGTCTCTTGTGACGAGCATGGATGACGGGCACGACCCCACAGTGGACAGACGACACCAAGCCAGAGTTGTTGCCTGTCGAAACCCCCGCGCCGTACGCGCACTGGACACTTTTGGACATGAGCACTGAAGCAGAAACGGTGACTCAAGCGATTGGCAACCGGCTCGTGGGCGATCGGGTCGTATTGGGTGGGTTGGACCACCATGCAACGCAGATGCTCAGCATTGACCACTTGACCATTGCCGCGGGACATGGCTCCCGACACGCAGCTGCCTATGGTAGATACACTCGTGTCCACCACATGGCGATGATTTCTACGATGATCGATTCCATTAGGCATGCAGTTGCTGGAAGATTTGGCGTGCTTTGAAACGGTCCGCGTTGTCCCGAGCCACGAAGTGCGAAACAAATCCTTGCCACCGCGCGACGGGGGTTGTTGCGTCGTGTCGATCGATGGCGAAGCCAAAGTACGCTTTGTACTGCCACGTCATGCACTTGAGAAATGTATACTTGTAGGCGCCAGTGAAGGTGGCCCAACGAGCGGGCGTGCCGGTCTTTTCCCTTGTCAATGCCGTCGGCTCGCACGTGGCGCAGATGACGCAGCTGGGCGTGTATTTGAATGCCGGGTCGGAGCATGCGGCCGTGTCGACCAAGATGTTTGCGTCCCAAGTCTGTCACATTGCCTTTTGTCGGCGTCATCCACGCCCCGTCACATATTGTATATCATTATTAGGTAGCCGTGTTTGGACTGCTCGCGTGCTGGTATGCCCAACATCGACCCCGTAACGGTGCCACCGTGCTCGACAAAACCCATGCCGCGCGCCTCGCCCTCCTCCAAGTACGTCCAATCATGGACGCTTCGTCCATGCGTCACTTCATGCTCTAGTCCTTGCAACGCGTTGCGCCATGCCTTCGCGCATCGCTCACCGAGACCCGCGCCGCCATGAAATACTTGGCGCCACGGCTCTTTGCAGCCAAGCATTGCTACATCCTCGGCCACTCGTACGGCGACGCCGTGGCCAAGGAGGCAGGGCAAGTGCTCACTCGACTGGGGCAGCTGCATGCCGAGGTGCGACGTCGTGGGAGAATCGCTTGCAAGCGTGAAACAGGGGCTCTCGGTGGGGCAGTTCAAGCACGGAACGTTGTCGCTGCTCGAAGGCACTCAGACGCCTGTGATCTTGATTGTCCTTGGGGACTCGAACCCAGGGGACATGCTGCATGCAGTCGAGCAGGTCTGTCTAGGCTACAGAGACCCAGGTTGACCATGTAAAGGTGCGCGCGAGCGGGGCGTTTACGGTCGTGATTACGGACGACGAGGCATTGGTTCAGGACATGGCCGACGTTGTGATTCCAATCCCGCGCAATGGAGCCTTGACAGCACTCAATGCTATGGTCCCTCTCCAAGTACGAATTACAATGTCAATAGCACTTTTTATACGATCGGGATAGATGCTCGCATATGAATTGGCCCTCTTGAAAGGCCTGGACCCAGATACGCTGACGACCATAGCCTAATTGGGCAACTGTGTTGCCACCCATGACTGCCAATTACGGTTGGGCACTTCAACGAGATCGGTGGAGTTCGCCCGGGACTGGACGACAGCGCCGAACAAGTTCATCAACAAATTTGGCTCTCGTTTGCCTTGGATATTTGCTTTGCACGCGGTCCTAAATGACGTGAGAGAAAACGAGCGAGGGGTGGGGCTAAGACGAGCGTGCGCTGTGATGTTGTCTTGTCGACAAATGTCTGCTGCAAACAACCACAAACACAAATTTTGGTGAAATTCAACAAAGACTAGTCGACGTTCGCCGGTGGAAGCAGACGGCCATGTCCCAACTGCGGGCTGCAAAAACTTTAAAAGCTTCCGAATTATTATCCGCTGGGTGCCTACGATTTCAATCATGGCGTCTTGGAGAAAACGTTGGCTGCTCTGCACACGCCATTTTGCCCGTGGCAAGGACGGGAATGTGGGCGGAGTGCTTCGTGGACATGGAAGGCAAAGCCAAGAACGTAGGGGATACTTCAAGAAGTTGAGAACAGCTGCGGTACTCGCCCGTTTCTCCGGAGCCCACCCATAGCGTATCAAGGGTCTAGTGTATCGCCAACAATACCACAAAGTATTGCTGACAAGCTTTGCTGACAACAAACACGTTCCAAAGTATTGATTGCTGTAAATAGACCCATGCCTCGAATTCCCATGCCAATGAGGCGCGTGTATAAGCCTGACGACGAGACTCGTGAGTCGTCCAGCAACGAATCTTCGCGTTGCTATGTCGAGAACCAACACCTGAACCAACAAATCAAGAATGTATTTCCAAACACAACTCGTGGGTCAATTGGTCTGCCCGCGTCGAAGATGGAGGCCCTTCAAGAGCGGCGGGAGGGGCTCCGGAGGCACGAAGCAGGTCAACCAGACACGGCAGTGGTTGTCCACTCTGAAAGTTGGCCTAATGAACTCGCCCTCGCGCTCCTGGGTGCCATCCATGCCCGTAAAGCACGCCGCCCACGGCTGCCCGTCCTTGTACAACGCCGCTGGCGAGCGGTCGTTTGGTCCGAGCGAGAGATCGCCGTACGAGGTTTTCTCCTTGAGGGGGCCACAGAGGGCCGGTACGTCGCTGTTGTCAGGGTAGAGCGTCTTGTGGTGCCATTCTTGCCAGCCGTCGCTAAAGTGAAGATCCGAGCCATCGCGGACGTCCGTGTACCCGACCTTCCAAGACGCGTTGTCGTACGGAGGCAGTTGGCCGTGCTGAGGATCAAAGACATGGGTGATGCGGTGGCACTTGTACAAGAGGATGTAGCTGGACGAGACGGTGGAGGCCATGGCGGCAAGGACGAGACTCGTCTTGGCAAACATGACGAGGGGATTGGTTCAAATTGGAGAGTGAAGTCATGGAGACCAACGTAGTGGTCGTGGGCGGGTCGTCTGAATATCTTGCCCGGGGACCATCGAGGCGAGTACAACACGCCACGACAAAGCTTTGTTTGCGCCACGTCCTAGGTATCACGCAATGTAGGCTTGAATGTATACAACGATACTACAGTGCATATCCGCGCCCCCTGCGATCACCGCATGCATTTCTTTCGACCTTCCGCACTAAGCATGGATAAAGTACAGGTTCAATGTTGTAACCTTGAACCCAGACGCAGGCTTGCAGCGCTACCATTTTGAATTCACAGGATCCTAAACAAAGACAGAAATGCGGCTGCCAAAGAATGGATCCCGTCGTGAATCACCTTGGTAAATCAGCATTGAGACACACGATTGTGCGAACGAGCGGAGTTGAAGTTGGCCGTTGCATTTGCTGGGTTATGACCCCAAGGACAGATGAAATGCCCAAAAAGATACTCACTGCGAGCCGCCGCGTTGTAGTTTATGAACCAACAAATCGACGCCAGACTTCAATTCCGCTCATTCGCATGAGAAAGGATTATCATGTTTCTCTCACTCGGACCAAACGACCGCTCGCCAGCGGCGTTGTACAAGGACGGGCAGCCGTGGGCGGCGTGCTTTACGGGCATGGATGGCACCCAGGAGCGCGAGGGCGAGTTCATTGGGCCAACTTTCAGAGTGGACAACCACTGCCGTGTCTGGTTGACCTGCTTCGTGCCTCCGGAGCCCCTCCCGCCGCTCTTGAAGGGCCTCCATCTTCGACGCGGGCAGACCAATTGACCCACGAGTTGTGTTTGGAAATACATTCTTGATTTGTTGGTTCAGGTGTTGGTTCTCGACATAGCAACGCGAAGATTCGTTGCTGGACGACTCACGAGTCTCGTCGTCAGGCTTATACACGCGCCTCATTGGCATGGGAATTCGAGGCGTGGGTCCATTTGTACCAATTGACAATTAAACGTGCGGTGAGTGCACAAACGACTTGGCAACCATGTATTGGACTTTATTGGTCATGACATCGTCACTCCTGCCCACGTTGGCCCTGCTGCCGTTTGTGTCGAAGCTCGAGCCGACCCAAGGGGGGTGCTTGATATTAGTATACTCTTGGGCACACGTTCGGAGCCATCGGGTGCGGCGTGATAGCAATGCTACCAATTTATCATTGGCTCGTCGTACGAGGCCCCGCGTAGGTGTTGTCCAATACAGGCACCGTCGGCAAAAGGAAAACTGGCAGCGGCGGACCACAAGGAAAACGACGCGCTCGCACGCGACGACGTCCTCGCTTGCTCGGCTGGCGGCGAGGAGGACCGGGTACAATGTGGCACTCATCGTCACGCCGTTGGACCACGAATCCCGCGTCGGCGCTCCCATTGGTCAAATAGGACAACATCTCCAGGTGTATGCCCACGTGCCCGTCGAGCGGGAGGTCATTGGCATGGTCGTGGGGGAATTCGTCAAAGTACACGCGGCGTGGGCGTCCCAGAGGATGTTGGTCGGCGTCGTGTCGCTAGCGACGCAGCGCGGGGATACTTACGCCTGAGCAAACCAACGAAACACACACCCGCGCGCCATGCGGCAACACATGACAGAAGTCGACCCTTGCACCAAGAATCGCCGCGGCGAGGCCGTGGATCTGGTCCTTGAGTGCGCGCATATACGCCCCAAGCTCCCCGTCGTGTCCTCAAGAACATGAAGACGTGCAAAGGTCGTGGACAGTTAAGACGACTAAAGGGGCGATCGAGACAGTTGAAAGCAAAGGAGTTCTTGGGGAACCGCCAACGTGCTCGTCTTTGACGGAACCGTTCATTGCCCCCCCGTCCCAAGTGTGGATCTACCAGTTGGGGAGACCGAACAAACCCCCCCCAACGGATGCCCAGAGCAGTTCCTCAAGTTCTTTTTGTCCATTTGGCAATTCTCATTGCTGCGACGGTATAGGCCATTCGGTGTTCAATCTCGCTGGCATCGTGTCGGAAATCAACGTTGGGCCGTCGGCGTACTTTCCGCCGTCGCGTGTGGCAAGCGCCCGCCGCCGTCCCTATGCAGCGACGACGTCCACGGAGCGCCGCGACGCCATTCTCAGCATCGCGGAACACGACGAGTGGGGATTGACCGAGGCGGACGTGGACGCTGACCTGGACGGGGGGCTCGGCCAGATCCGGGCGCTCAAAGCGACGTCGATCGGACAGCTCGTCGCACGGCTGCGGGCGGCGCAGGAAGTCCACGTGGTCTTTATGGTCGACACGACGGCGAGCATGCCGCCCCACATGGCGGCCGTGAAGGACCAAATCCGCGCGATCGCGGCGACCTTTACGCATAAAGGGCTGGGCGTCCATCTTGCCTTTGTCGGCTACAAGTACCACTGCGCGGCGTCGACCACTTTGAGCTGTTTCCATTTTCAACCGACGTGGCTACGTTTGAGCGCTTTGTGGTTGCAACCCCCGCGAGTGGCGGCGGCGATGCCCCCGAAGATGTCTTTGGCGCGTTGGATGTTGTGGTGACGCGCCTCGCGTGGCAGCGGACGTGCTCTTCCACATTGGGGACGCCCCACCCCATGGCCTCCGATTGACGCGCCACGATACTCTTCCGAACGGCCACCCCAATGACAAACCCCTCCCGCAACTCTTTGACGCATTGGAGGCGCTCAATGTACGCTACCACTTTGGCCGCCTCAACCTTTCGACCGATGCGGTGCTCACATTGTTTGAAGCGGCGTCGACGGCGCCGCTGACAGTCTTTGACGCGCTCGACCCGATGGTCCTCCGAAAGACAGTCGTTGCGTCGACGATGCAGACAGTCATGTGCAATCGCGGCGTTGCTTGTTCGAGGGTCGATGCGGCAGTTTACATTTGTGGGGCTTGACGAGCCACCGCCCGACTGGCCCACGCAGCCAACGCAGACGGGCGACGTAGCACGCTACGTGTACCCGGCGCGAGCGTCGGTGGCCCAGCTCTTGGCGCCCAAGGCGTTTGAACTACGGCTTCGGTCGAGCCGCTTCCGCGTGGCACCGCATCCATTTGCACACGGATGCGAACGCGCGGCGTTTTTGGCGCAGGAACAAGTCGAAACGAAGCGGCCAAGCCGTTGGATGGTCCAGTTTGGCACGGTCATAAAGCGGCCATGTGGGAGGCCATGGTTGTCAAACGGTTTCGCCATGTGCTCACGTTGACGTCGGAAGAAGGCCGATGGGCCATGTCGAGGCAAATGATTGGATGATGACGCTTGTTCCAGGTTCATGCAGACGATGGAATGCCAAACGATGGCGGCCGGCCTGGCCACGGCTTTCAACGCGGCCGTGGGACGCCCGCACATTATCGCCTTTGTCGACACGCACGTCGTGCGCTTTCCCACTGAATTTGCCGCCGTCGAGCTCTGTTTGGACAAGTTTACGCGCTTCACCAACAACAATGGCTGGGTCTGTAACTTGGACGACGAGGCCGTCCAGCACGCGGTCGCGTTTTCGCATTGGACGCACGCGGCCACAATGGGTATTTGATGGTTGTGGATTTGCAAGGCGCGCGTGAGTAGTGCAAGTCGATTTTTTGTGTCTTCGTCGCACCTGTTCAAGGACATCCATATTCTCACCGATCAAACGACATGGTGTATTGTGAATCTGTTGTCAACCGCGCCTTTGATCAACAACCATTGATCGTGTCAGAAAAGTACATTGTCAGTTTGTAGTTTCCTCCCGTCCCGCTTGGCTCAGTCCTCGAGGTGTGCCCAATGTGGCCACGCCACCATTGCTTTCTTTGCAACTGCCCTCGACGTTCCAGTGAATCCAAGACAAGACGACTGTAGTGCGCGAGTCCTGCGTCTTGGTTCAAGTTTACCATCCCGTATCGATTTGCCCATTTGCCCGTTGAAAAATCAAAAAATGGATTGGCCCCATGGCACAAGCTTCCCTCCGTCTTTGCGACTGACAAGTGTTGTTGTCGATAGATTGACCAACGTGTATCGTCCCCTAATCCGTCTTGTTTTCACCATCCACGAGCTTTTCTTGGGCCTTGGTGCGCTCCAAAAACGCTTCGGCTTCTTGGAGGCGTTCCTTGGGCACGTGGTACTCTTCGTCGCCCATGCAATAGTCCAAGAGTGCTACGAGCAGCGCGACAATCAACGCCAGCACCAAAATGCCCGCGAGGATCGCCCACATCGTGTGCTCCACGGCCCACTCCTACATGCAACCATGAGGTCATGAGGCCGATCATTATTGGCTTCTCTTGCCATGATCGTGTCGACAATCTGGCCCATAAACGACTCGTCGGGGATGCCGCCCGTGCTTTCGGCCGTCTTGTAGCCCGCCGTGACAAATTCCTTGAACCTACTCGCATGGTTGAGCACCCTTTAACGACCACAGCCGTCAACCTACCCGTCAATCGTACGCGGGCCTTCATACGCATACACTTGGCCCTCCCGCACGAAATATAGACTCGGGTAGCCATTCACGTTGAAGCGAGAACAGACGCGGCGGTGCTTGGTGCAGTCCACCTGGTCGTGGTGGGAAGATGTCGAGCAAAAGTAGATGTACCTTGCCGACACGGACGGGGCTCTTGCTCGCAGCCAAGTCGGCACTCAACTTGTCCCACAGCGGTGCCTAATGCAAGAATGAGTAGATTCGACACATGCAACCGAGTAGTACCAAGCGCTTGCAGTGGCCACACCAAGGCGCGTAAAACTTGAGCAACCACGGATCCGACGTTTCGTTCACTTCGTCGTCAAACCCGACCGACGAGAGCGAAACGACCAAGCTGGCCTTGGCCGCGTCGGCCAGTTCCTCTTCCTCACGACGTGTCTTGTCCTCTGCAACAAAGAGGTCAGTTGTGGCAGGTGGGGTCGCGGGGCAGCGTACCGTATTCCGCAAGGGTCAACACACGTTCGCCGAGACCTTTCTAGACGAGGATGAACATTCTCGTGCCGAACATGCAGGAACGAACCTTGTATCCACCGAGGGCGTTTTCAACGAGAGCATCGTGCTCGCGCTTGCCAATGTAATCGAACGAGAGTTTGTCCGTAACAACTTTGAGAGTCGGGTACGACTTGACATCGAATCGCATGCACAACGTCTTCTCGACGGTGCAATCCACTTTGCCAACGTGAATGTCCTTTCCCTATGACGGTCCAACGTGAGGAAATGTTCTCGTATCGGTATCGTACTTCAAACGAGGGGTCCGCTCCGAGCTTGTCGAAGACGGGCGCCAACGACTTGCAGTGGCCACACCACGGCGCATAAAACTTGACGACCCAGACGCCGCTGCTCGTGCGGCTGTCAAAGGTGTCGGTGGTCAAGACCTCGGCACCTCCAGCTTGGACACATGACACGAGGAATGTCGCCATGAAGATGGCGGACAACACTGGGAGCGATCGGAGTACCGCCATGTTTCGCTTTCGTTCACACAAATTCGACGCGTTTCCGAAATGGCAAGATCCCTGCCGTCCAAATTTTAAAATCAAGTCACCATTCTCTTGATCTTTGTATGAATGACGATGTATTTTTTCTAATAATTTTTTCTAATAATTTATGCGATTTCAACCCTTCCGCAGCATGTGCCGCCTGTCGCGTGAGAAGATCCGCTTGCCATGGAAGAGCGCCGCGCGATGCTCTTCGCCGTGAACACAATCTGCGAGGCCGAGGCGACGCGGGAATGCCTCAACGCTGAAATGTCCTCCAACAGCCGCTTGCGCCCGACGCTCTCCGCGGACGCATTGGAGGTTCTCACGGAAGTCGCGATGAAGCAGCTCGAGCTCGTCGCCCATGACATCCAGCACTTTGCCCACCACGCGGGGCGGCGAACGATCTCGCCCGAGGACGTCATGCTCTGCGCGCGTCGGCAGCTTAGCATCGTGCAGCAGTTGCAAGACTTCCAGCGCAACACGTTTCTCGCCCAGCCCAAGAAGCGCAAGCGGCCGACCGACTAATTTCTCTCGACAACTTTTGTCTTAAATATGGCAAAATACGCGTTACAATATCACACACCCTTCGCAAAACGACCGTTTGAGCAGCTTGGTCGACACGGCCGGCGTCTTGGGCGCGGGCGGCACCGCCGCAGACGACGGTGGGGGCGTCGCGGTCGTGGCCGTGACCCTTGATGATGCGGCGAAGTCCATCTGGCGCGACGAGAGGTTGATCGTGCTTGAAAACTTTTCAAAGTCGGTCGTGGGGGAGAGGAGCGAGATGCGCCCGCCGTCCTTGCGCTTGTAGAGCGCGTCGCCCGTCGAGATGGACTTTTCCAGCGGCGCGGGCGGCGACGGCGGCGCTCGATTCGTGCAGTCCGAGCTGTTGCTGCGTCGGCGGCGGCTCGGCGCGGTCGGCAGCGGCGCCGACTCGGACGCGTCGATGCGCATCATGCATGCGGTGGGGCCGCTGCGCGAGGACCGCCGCCGATGGACGAGCTCGTCTTGGAAGCAGCGCAAGATGAGGGGTTCCGTGAGCGCGCCTTGGTACCATTCCTTGAACGAGAGTTTGTGGTCGCGGTCGACATCCATGCGGAGGAGTTTGTGCATAAAGGCCACGGGGAGCACGCGGTCAAATCTGCATCCCATGAGCACAAGCACGAGCACAAGAGAGAGCACGTACCGATCAAAGAGCGCAGCGTCGTCGTCGTCGCCGCCGCCGCCGCTCGGATGCAGCGCCGAGACGAGGTGCGTCACGTCGGAACTGCACGAACGAAACTTCTTGCGGCCGCGCGGGGCTTCGGGCGACGCCGCCGTGACTTTGTTTTGGTAGATTTCGCAGAGCGACGCGGCCATCGCAATCATCTTTTCGACGCCAAGGAAGCCGCTCTTGTCGACGTCGTACAGGTCAAAGCAGAGCCGCATCTTTTCTTCGACCGTGCCGCGGCAGAGCACCGACAGCGCCTACAAGTGGCATCATGAATGCTGACGACATATGGCATCCCGTACGAGCATGAGCCGTTGAAAGTCAACGTTCCCGCGCGCGTCGGGCTGGAGCACTTGAAACAATTGTTCGGCGCTGCCATGGGACCACTACACACATGACGAAGATGAGCGAGCGCCCGAAAACGAGGCGACAACCTCGGGGATGACGCGGCTGAGGATTTGGCGCAAGTGCTCCTTGTTGATCCCGACGGCCGACGCTTGCTTCGACTCGCTCGACACGACAATGTACTGAAACTCAACTTGGAGCTGCTCGAGTTGCGTCCGGTCAAAGTGAGTGATCCCGTGCAGCGCGCACACTTCCTGTTCGATGAAATGTGGGTTCACGCGGATGTCGGCGCGCATCGACTCGACGGCCGCTTCCGTGAGCGCGTACTTTTGCCCGTTGAACCGGAGGAGCGTCGAGATCGTCTCGGCATCCACGCGCGCCGCATGCTCCAACGCGACTTTGTAGCCAAAGCTCGCGTCGCCGTCGTTTTCGACCTGCGACCACATTGAGACGACAAAAGAAGATCGCGACGACGACGTACGACAGACGCGACGATGGCATCCGACGCCAATTCGAGCAAGCTCAACGCCATGACAAAGTGTGCGATCGAGCCCGCGTCGGGGCTGCCCGTGAGCATAAAGTGCCAGTAGGCCGAGAGCGCGGGCAGCGGGATTTCGCCGACCCAGACCGTCATGAACCACTTGGACGCGAGGAGCGACGAGAGGACTTGGAGGTCGCCCTATAGAGAGAGAGGTGTGAGCGGGTGTAGGCAGAATGCGTCGCACGTGTTCCAAGACGGACGCGAGGGCAGGAACTTTGGTCTGAATTAAGTGCGTGAAGACCTCCATGTCGACGTGGAACCCTTGCAACTTGGGCATACGCGCAAAGAAATCGGAGGGGAAGATGCGCTCCATCACGACCGCGTAGATCCAAAACACCTCTTCCTCGTCGTACGCGCCCGTCAGCGGGTTCGCGACGAGGCCCATCAAGAAGCTCACAACGTCGGCGTGGCCTTGGACGTACCCGACGCGGATGTTGCGAAGGGAGTACGCGAGGAGGATGCGCTTCAATGCCTCGAAATGGGGACCCAGTGACGTCAAGTCCAGATTCACGTCTTCGTTCACGTGTTCGTGGAGGACAAACCGATAGAGGGAGACGCCGGTGCGCGGCACGTCGAGGAGAATTTGCCGCGCGTCCGCGTCGAGAACTGCGCCAGGGGATGGTGCACGGACACAAAGTTCTTGGTAAGTGACGGTGCTGCGCGCCGCGAGCACATGCGCCCCTGAGCATTCATACCAATCGACCATCCTCGTCGCCGCGGCTCTCTCTTCTCGCTATGTTGCGACGGAATTTGTGTAAAATCCCGACTGCAAGAGTGGGACTCGGTGATAGAACGCCACGGCATTTTTTTTAATTTTTGGAGGCCGCTGAGAAACCCCCATACTTTTCGCGAGGTCCAAAGTAGAAGAGGCCACTCTAATAAAATTCCATCTGGTGGACACATTATCCGGACATTATCCGGGAACTCCCGGACCTGCATTGCTGAACATGATTGCTGAATTTGGTTTCGTTGACCGAATACCGCCTTGCCAAGACCTGCATCTCGGGATTCACCGCCAACGAGGCGCTCCAAACAATGTCTTCCATTTTCCACTCATGAGGAAAATGGAGTGTACCCTGCTATGCCCCCCACAGGGGGGATTCTTGCCCCCACGGACTGGATAACACACAGGGGGGGCTCTCTGGGTGAGCAGCACGGCAAGACGGAGATTCTCTCTCGTCCTTAGAGACGGCACGAGCATCTCTTGCACGGATGTACTCCGGAGTATAGTCCAGCACGAAGGGAGACATGTGCCAAGATGTGATGCAGCGGTGGGCATAAACGGTGTCGAGAATGATGGTGGTGCGCACCGCCGACAAAGATCCAACGACGAGCTGGCATCTGATTGGTCAGCATTTGTTGATGGGTCAACGCGTGTAATTTTGCAACGAATTTATAACAACCACTTTGGCGCATTATAACAACAGAACAGGGCGTGTTTTGATTGGTAGAAAAAAGATCCTCTGAAATTGCACTGAAGCGATTACTTTAGTAATGTAGCGCTCGACACCGCTGCGGAGTGTCCATATTGGTGTCGCAGGCCTTGAGAGTTTGTGGAAGGCTGAATTTCGCCTCGAACGTTCCACAAGGATTGATGTAGGAAGTCCATTGGAGTGTGGATCCATCAATACGCAATATCGATTGGCTAAACAGTATAATTTTGGCCAATCCACGCTCGATATTTAAAATAATCGACGTTTTGATTTCAAAATGGAAAATCACTCCCGAGAAAAAATACCTAATATTTCGTATGGTATTGGGGAATGTTTGAAATGTATAAAATACCACCCATCTGCTTCGGCACATTTGCTCCCTCCCATCAGCCGAACGCCGCACACATCACCATGGACACGTCCTTGCAAGCGCAGGTTAAAGGCCGCAGAGCTCAGTCTTCTCATGGGTGTGTAGATTGAAAGCTGCTTCAATACTTTCAAGACTTCAGGAGATTGGAAATTGCATCTCCAGGAGCTCTTGGACTTGCAAGAAATGCTCCTCGAATGCCACACAAACCAACAACTTGGGCCGATGCCACTCGTGGTTGGCGCCTTGCTCCCTCTTGCGGTACGTGCGGTGACATATAGCTCGAGATAATGAATTCATGACATGCGCGCAGGAATACATTCGCCCCTCGATTGCATCTATTCGTTCGGAAGTCGTCAAGAAAACGTGCAGCGTCATCGCTTGCTTTGGCGCGACGTGCGGCGCTGAATTTGCCCCGTTTGCCGACCAAGTGTTGTGCGATTTGTTGAACACCGCGGCAGTGAAGACGCGCGTGTTTGCTCAAGCCGGGGAAGACTGCATGGAAGTGTTGTCGCGACAATCGCGCTATGACCTCGAACTGCTCATGGATCATTTTGACAGAGCACGCACTGGTACGACCTCAAATCAAGGGCATGCATCTTACTAGCGCTTTTAGAGGAGGTCCGCGCCCTCGTCGTCAAGCAACTCCCGACCATCTTGGCGTCGTGGGACAAAGCTGAAGTGGATCTCCATTTCGACCGGCTCAAGCTCTTGGTCGGAAAGGCGCTCAAGGATAAGACCGAACTTGTGCGTCTCGCGGCACGCGGGGCATTTTGTGCGATTGGGGACACGTGGTATGTCCATCCAAATGTGTGGTTTCTCTCACGCCCGGTTCTTTAGGGATGAGCACATTGACCACCTCGTGTCGATTCCATCGCCGCGGTTCCACGAGGCATTCGTCAAAGAACATGCGTCGGCGCGCCTCACCACAGAACTCGTGACCAAGTTTGGTACGCCAGGCAGTGCGACCAAGCGAACGCCGTTGTTTCGCCGCCAGTCCCTCTCGCAGGGTTTCGAGTCTCGCTCGAGTGGCGACGGCGGCGGCGACGACGCTCTTCTTGCCCCTCGACGGCAGTTGACGTTTGACGACGACGTCGGCTTGTCCTCGGCGCCTCCCCTGTCCCCGGTCGCCGCCCCGTCGAGAGCTCCAATGTCTATCGATGTGTCGCCGGAACAACCTGAGATGCTTTCCCCCGAGGATCGGGTCCACACGAGCACATCGTCGTCACCACGAATGCCAATGTCTACAAACAAAACCCACACCCAACCAAGTGGTGCGATGCCATCGTTCCTGGACCGCATATTGGGCTTGCTCGTCGGTCTCAGCGTCCTCTTTGCCGTGTACGGCGTCGTCGGCGCCATCTGCGGGGCCGTCGCACTCAACCGCACAGGTGGCGTCATGTTGGAGCTGCGCCAGCTGGACGACTCGGTCGCACTCACATTCCGCGAGCTCCAGTCAAAGGAAGTCGCGATGGATGCCGTGATGGATCAGTTGCTTGTGTCGATGGACACGCATCGTGCCGAATCCGAATCGGCGCTGCAGGGCTTGCGACGATCGAGCGCGGCATGGAACAAGTCGATGCGCGACGACATGGAGGCATTCAAAGTCGAATTTCTCACGCGGTTGCGACCCAACTACACGACGACAACGACCGTGTGACGAGGTTATCGGACGTTATTTATATATATCGCGAATGTTCTTTTAAATGGCCGAGCCTTGGCGCGCCAATTGCGCAAGCGCAACGTCGGCGAGGACGAGCGACGCCATGGACTCGACGAGCGGCGGCACGCGCGGGAGGACGCACGGGTCATGGCGGCCCTTGGCTTCCAAGACGGTGTCGGCGCCATCATAATCGACAGTGGCTTGCGCCTGGCCGATAGTCGAGACGGCCTTGACCGCAATGCGAAAGTAAATGTCGGCGCCCGACGAGATGCCGCCGAGGATCCCGCCGGCGTCGTTCTTGGCCACGCCCAGTTTGTTCGCGTCGCCGTCGCCTTTGCAGAACGGGTCGTTGTGCGCTGAGCCGCGCATGCGCGTGCCGGCAAAGCCCGAGCCGTACTCAAAGCCCTTGACGGCCGGCAGCGAGAGCATCGCATGGGCGAGCATCGCTTGCAGCTTGTCAAAGCACGGCTCGCCCAACCCGACGGGCGCGTTCCGGATGACGCAAGTCACGACACCGCCGATCGAGTCGCTCGCGTGCTTGCATTCGCGGATGGTTGTCGCCATGGCGCACGCGGACGGCGGATGCGGGCAGCGCACGGGCACGAGTTCACCCGCTGCGCCCCACACGTTCACGTCAAAGTCCGCCGCCGCGGGGGTCAAGACCGCGCCGACGCGGTTGTAGACGACGCCGTGGAGGTCGGCGTAGGCGGGGAGTGCGAGGTCTGTCGAGAGAACAAAGTCGGCTTCGGACGCGCCGGGAGCATGGAGAATGCGAAGTGTGCCGAGGGCATCGACGTCGTCGCGGGAAAAGAGCGGCGCGTTGGGGGTGTTGAGGGTTTGGAGCGGCATGTCAACCTAGAGAGAGAGAATATGAGCATGGAGAGGACGGACAGGTTGTCGTACGTCGCCGATGGAGCTGACCCACGACACGATGGTCGTGTCGTATTTTTGACGAAGCCACTTTTCGGCGATCGCGCCGGCGGCCACGCGGCCGATGGTTTCACGCGCACTCGCGCGGCCGCCGCCGCTGGACGCACGGACGCCGTACTTGACTTGGTACGTGTAATCGGCATGCCCAGGGCGCGGGACGTTGTTCATCTCCTTGTAGTCTTGGGGGCGGACGTTTTCGTTGGGGACAAACAGCGAGACGGGGGTGCCGAGTGTGATGCCGTGCTCCGTGCCACTCTGGATCGTCACGAGATCCTTCTCGTCGCGCGGTGTCGTGAGCTTGCTTTGGCCGGGGCGGCGGCGCGTGAGTTGCGGTTGGATGTCGGCTTCGACCAAGGCGAGGCCCGGTGGGACGCCATCGACGATCGCACCCACACCTTTGCAATGGGATTCGCCGAATCTAGAGGGAATGGAGGGTCAGAAGATGAGGTGGTGGCAGCAGGGTGTACGTGGTGACGCGGAAGAAGCGGCCGAAAGTGCTCATGTTGAGAAATGGCACAGAGAGATGCGGCGGTGGTGTTGTGCGTCGAAAGCCGAGGAAGTTTGAGCAATCCCTGCGTCCGGATTGGACTCCAAGGGTGCGAATCTAGATTCCTGCAATCGGATTGGCTAGTAAGTAACCTTGTGTTCATTATGGTCCCAGATCGAAGACGTGTTATAACAGTTGCGACGGAGCCCGTTCTCTGAAGGCAAGTCAAAAACGATACGTTGGAGTATAACTTTCACACATTGCAGTGAATTTATTGGTCATTTATTTCTTTTTTATACCAATGAATGCTGTCTCTTTCCAAAATGATATCCATTTCATTGGTCAATGAAATGTATCATGAACATTTTATCCAATCAAGCCTATTTTGACTTTCCACCAAATCAACGCGAAAGGCCCTGGACCACATGAATTTGTGCGTGTGATTGTGGTGGACACCAAAACCTCTGCACGCAATTTGCCTTTCGCATTCTCCAAGGTGTCATTAGGTTCGTAGAGGACGCTCTTAATGCCAAGCAACCTCATTCATCTCTTCATGAACAATTTGCACATGCAGGATTAGTGCGGGCCCAGTTGACGGCAATCCAGAAGCACACAGGTGGGTTTCAATCATTGTATTCGCACCGCGTGCCATCCATCATGGCGCCTCGCGGCATCTTGTGATTGCCGTGGGATCCAATATGCAAGTCAACAAAGTGTCCTTGCCATCGACATTTTTCAGCTTCAGCATGTAGTGTCCGGATAAGATATCCGAATTACGTGAACCTGAGGACGCATTCGCACGCAAAGAAATTCTTCAACACTCGCGACGATGGAATCCAAACAGGGAGACGAATTCGAGTTGCAATGGGGGCCGAATGGGCTTGTAGTGCGTCATGCCTTTGTTTGTGACGTGACACTTCGTCCAGGCAAAGGCTCATCCAAGACAAGCGTATCCTTTTGGGAAGCGAAGACCATGCTCGACGCCCTCGGGGTCCACTTCGACCACGCCCGCGCCATCTCCAAGAATCAAGACCCGCTGTTGGTGGTGCGACTCTTTTTCTTCAAGCGCAGCGCCTACGAGAGTGCATATGCGACGGTGTCGGGGCAGCCCAACCACAGCGTCTTCCACCAGGGCAATTCCGTGGACATTCAAATCGCGCAGATCGAGTCGTCGACTGCACCGCTACCGTCCGTTGCCCCAGGATTCGATCAAAAGATGAAGGGAGCGCGCCCAGATACAATTCATGTGAAGGGTCTCCCGGCGAAATGGTTTGACGTCAACACGTCTTCGTTCTTGGACGACTCCATCGATGCGCCAACTGCCAATGGTGCCATCTACATGCAGGACGACCATGTGCTCCACCGACTCTTCAATCAATTTGGCCCCCTCTCGTACGTCATCTCACGACAAGGACGAGCTCATTCTATCCCCTTGTAGTGCCATCGAAGTCTTGCCGCCTGCCGCCGACGCCGACGCCGAGTCGCTCGTCTCGACCTCTCAATTCGATGTGTATGTACAGTTCAAGGACTATGCCAGTCTGCGCAATGCCATGTCGGCGCTTGCTGGTCGCGTGCTCTGTCATGTAGGTCCTTTGACGGGCTCCCTGTCCTCATCTTCGTCTGCAGGCGTCGCACGTCAAGGCCTTGTTCTCGCTGGACGTCCACGTTGACACGTCGGAGTACTTGAGCGACGCCAGCATCCGACGCCGTCGGTGCGTTCGCACTCTTTGGACGAGGACGACGTCCCTTTGCCGTAGGTTTGCGCGGGAACAGCGTGTCCACGACGCCCAAGCAAAAGCCGCGCAGGCGGAAGCCGCCGAGAAGGAACGCCTCGCGTCCATCGAGGATGCCACGGCCCAAGTGGCACCGCTGCAAGCCGAGCTCGAGGCACTCGCGCGCCGTCTCGACGACGAGCTTGACCTCTCGTCGTTGCCCGAGCTCACTGAGGCCAAGACGCTGTGGTCGGTCCTCGACGCGACACCGACGACGGACGCCGTTCGTGCGGTGCGCGCGGCCATTGACGCTGCGACCAAGCAAATCGACTATGCCGTGTACGTCAAGGACGAACAGGCGGTCAAGGCCAAGCGGACGACGTGGAAGAAACACGTGGAGAAGTCGGCGGAGGCGAGCGAAGCCAAGCTTGTGGGCTTGCAGGCGCGGCTCGAGGAAACCAAGGCCACGTTTGGCGACCACTGCGACCACCCGGCCGTGATTGCGGATTTGAAAGCAGCCAACGAAGCGTTGGCCGTGGGTGCCAAGAGCGCCATCCCCATGGTATGTGATGTAGTAGTCGTTCGCGGCATGGATTGTTGATCGACGAGGCATTAGTCGCTGGCCAAAGCCGTCGACGACGCCGACGTCCAGCGATACTTGGACAAACTGAGCGACGACGTCGACGAAGCGTCGTACATGGTGGACGCGGTCGTCGCGCGCCTGAATGTGCTCGAGGAATACTACAAGGCCGAGCGCGCCGTCAAGGGCATGGCCAACCCCGAAGCCTTCCATGCAATGGATCGCCTCCATGCCATCGAACAAGAGTGGGGCGCGAGCACGGACGAGTTGAAGGCAAAAATCACGGCCGTGTCGGCGCTGGTTGGGGCCGTGGACCGCGCCGCCGCGCTCGTGGCGCGGG
>VJMH01005537.1:12195-35283 GCA_009835185.1 Aphanomyces stellatus | reverse complement strand
GATTGGACGATGACAAAGAGCGCAGAAAGGGCTTTCTCCTGATGTACTCCATTGTTGAAACTTTATGAGTGAGCGGCAACATTTTGAATTTCAAACTTTTGACAGTGTCATTAAGTTAATACATTCATTCTTATGATTGACATACATTCATTCCAAAATGGGCGCGGGAAGGCGGGACCTGACAAGCGAAGAGCGCGAAGCCATCCTCCGGGAGATCTGCCTCAAGAGTAGCGGTAGCTACATGGACCGGCTTCCCAAGGGTTTTGGTAGAGAGCTCGCTACGAAGTACAATTGCAACGAGACAACGATCCGTCGAATTCATGCCCGAGCCAAGGAGCAAGGTGCCACGAGCGGCAATATGAAAGTGTCCGTGGCGAACAAGAAGAAAGGCAAGGTTGGTCGAAAGCATGCCTTCACGGCAGCTCAAATTAAGGCTAAACTGCTGCAAGTGCCCCTTGCAAACCGCACTACGCTTCGTGCCATCACGGAGCAAAGTGGTAAGATTTGGTTATAAGGAAGGCACTCATATGATGCAGGCATTAGCATGGGCACTCTACATCGTTGCCTGAAGCTCGGTCTATTCCGTGCTCATTCGAACGCTATTCGTCCTATTCTATCGGATGCAAACAAGTACTGCCGTATGAAGCACGCCTTGAGTTTTGTGTCCTCCGACATGGTGATGAATGACATGTTGAATTATGTGCACCTGGACGAAAAATGGTTCTACCTATCGAAGGCAACTCGCACGTTCTACCTTGTCCCCGGCGAGCGCGAGCCAGAACGAAAGTGCAAAAGCAAACGATTTATTACCAAGGTAATGTTTCTCAGTGCCGTTGCGCGACCTCGCTACATCCACGATACTGGTTTGTGGTGGGACGGGAAGATTGGAACCTGGCCCTTTGTTGAAAGCGTGACGGCACAACGCGCAAGTGTCAACCGACCGGCTGGCACGTACGAAACCAAGCCTATCACGGTGACCAAGGACGTGTATCGTGAGTTCATCGTCGACAAGGTCCTACCTGCTATCGCTGCCAAGTGGCCCAAAATTGACAGGACCGTCCTGCTCCAACATGACAATGCCCGCGCGCGCATGTGACCCCTAATGATGCGAAGCTCCGATTTGAGCTCGACACCTACAATCACCGAGGTTGGAACATTTCTCTCGCACCTCAACCACCAAACTCACCGGACATGAACATTCTGGACCTTGGTTTCTTTGCTGCAATACAGTCGTTGCAGTACCGCAAGTTTGCGCGCTCGATTGACGAGCTCATTGACAACGTCGCCGCTGCATTCCACGAGTACCCAAGCGAGAGGCTCAACCATACCTTCATCACGCTACAAAGCTGCATGTTAGAGACGATAAAACTGTTCGGAGACAACACGTACAAGATCCCTCACCTGTCGAAGATGAAGCTGGCGCGCGATGGTCAACTGCCGTGGAGCCTCCTCTGCCCGCGCGAGTCGTTCGACAATGCTATGAACTTGCTGAGCTCCATGGACTGCGCTGAACTGGATCGTACCTTTGCGATTGAGATGGAGGCGGCATGCGAACTCGACGACCTCTCGCGCGAGCTCGAGGCAATCGCTCTTGGCGGTGGCGAGGCCGAAGAACTCTTGAACGACGTCGGGATAATGCCTATTGAAATACATGATGAGTGATTTTTGTCTGCAAGTAGGGTGTGTAGGGACTTGTTGGCCTTTGTGCGCTCGGTAGGAGGGTTCCCGGGGTAAACCCCCCTCCTGAGTCGAATGGCGTTGTCAATTTTCGGTGAACTGGACTTTTTACCATTCCTGAGACAATGATTTCTATTCATTTGATTGGTTAGTTGTATCGTTACACCTTTAAACTTTTATACTCTAGTTTATGAAGTTTAGAAGGTCATTGTAATATATTGCTGGGAGGAGTACGCCAAAATTTCTGATCGGGCAACAATTGTGAGTAGTATTTTAATACTATTACCAGTATGCCCCTTTATCACTCTTCATAAAATTTCAGAGGCAGTGAAATGCTTTGGAAAATGAATATTGACAACTACTTTCCGGTTATTCGTATCCGAAACGAAAATTTTTCCTCTCACACCAATCAAGACACTGTCAAATTGCAGTCGCACGAAATGAGTGGAAAGGTTCTCTTGCGAATCAAGCGAAAAAGTACAGAAGATCCTGTGGAGCATCTCGTCGTGCATGGCCAGCACGCCTTGTCGAAGAAAGCAAAGCTGGAAGACGCCTTGGGCAGTTTAACGTTGACAAGCGATGAGTGCCCGTCTACTGCGCAGACATCGCTGTTTGTCTTCACGCGGATCGACACGGTGGCGTCCTCGACGGACGAGAAGCAGGTGCATCGACGACTCGCAAAAAGTGTTCGGCGTCATCGAATGGATTCGTTCAAGAAAACTATTCCAAGCGGCGCACAAGAAGCCTCGAAGGATATTCACCGCAACCAGCAAAAGCAGAAACGGTGCGTCATCATCTTCGTCATCTTGACAAACATTTCGTCCGTTTACAGAACCCAAAGAATACTTCAAGGACGAGGCTTAAGTCTTGTGGATGTGATCATACCGAGAGAGTCCCCCGACGCAACTTTGACGCTGAATGATCAGCCACTCACATCACGACCAGCAAACCGCGTTTTGAATCCGATGCAGCGCAACGTCGACGAATCCATTTGGCTGGCCTTTCAGCGCAACGACTTTAGTATGTTTTTTCGCGTTAAGCACGAAGTACCGTCGGCACTGGGTTTCCAACGCCCGGCCGACGGCGGGACGATCCTCATGGCCGCTGCAATGCACAACCGAACTGACGTCATCGAGAAGCTCCTCGTGCTAGATTCGGTACGCATTTGAGATGAAATGATGCAAAGTAGTTGATATGTCTAGACTTGCGTCGCGTTAAAAGACTGGAATGAGAAGTCAGCTGCGGACATTGCTTTGTCCCAGGGACACGTCGCCGCTGCGACTGCGTTGCGGGCCTGTGAATCGATGGAATCAGAAAAAGAATTCGTTTACGACGTGTACAGCATTGACATCGACGCCACACACGCGAGCGCAACGACGCCGATGAACAACGCGCCCGTTGTGTCAGGTGTGTCGAACGATTGGGCTCTCGTTGATTGGTGGTGCATGGCTAGTGACCTCGTCAGTGGAGAAATGGCTCGCCCATGAAGCGTTCGGCGATTTGGACTCAGAGGACCGTGATTTGGTCTTTGATGTGGACAGCGATGGCAGCGACAACGACGCTCTCGAGTACAACTCGTTTCAAAGTAAAGTTGACCTGAAGCCGTAGGGACGACGAGGATTCTAACGACGAAGACCACGCGGGCAATGACTACCCAGACGAGGAAGAGGAGTCGGATGGCGAGCACTCGGAAGCTTCTAGATTGAGTTGGGACGAGGTATGCAAAAGTGCAATCGTTTAATAATTGGCCTATTAGGACGAACATCGCAACGCTCATAATCCATGGTCAAAGCAAGAATTTGACTGCGAAGGAGACTATTAGTTGCTCGTCGCGTTGACGAACCGTAGGCTTGTATAATATATCCATGAAGATGCCAAGTGAGCGATGTTGCGCTTGGAGTGTTCAATGACAATGACGACTCGAGACACAAAGGGTTTCGCTGAGTAGACGCCGCGTGCCCGTTAGTTGGCCAAGTCGACATGGGGCGTGTTCGTAGGGTATGTGGCATGGACGTAATCATCTTCACTGAATAACCAAATTCGATTGGCACCAGAATGATGTGCACAAGATTGGTAGAATTAAAGGAGACTTCAGGTGAAAGTGCAGTCGTCCACAGCAGGGCGTTGGGATGTATTTTCCAACCACCGACGAAGTCACGCGTTGCCAACTGTTCTTGTCATACGGTGTTACACCTGACGCATGAAGTGCCAGCACAAAACCAAGCAACTCCTGCAAGCTGTATCATGGTGATTCGCGCAACTTTCGTTTTGTGCCAGGGGAACTGATGCAGCTCTGCCCCGTTCACCTCTAAACTTTATCTCATAATAGTATAAATTTATACGGTATGCAGAGTCCACCACACCCGCAATTGGACATCGATTCCGTTGAACCCTTGGAGAAATGCCGCATTCGCAGCACTTCCTGTGCCACCGGGATTTGCTCCAAAGCACGGGCGTGCTGTTCAGTCTCTTTGGCTCTTTCTGCTCTCCCAACGCATCTGACCTCATCGTCATTTATGCTCAACACATTGACGTCTACCGCGTGGAACCAACCACACGATCGAGCAAGATCTCGGCTTCGAGTGTTGCTCTGCACCTCTTGCACACGTTTCCGTTAGCTGGCGTTGTGCAAAGCGCTCAGTTAGTGCACTTGAAGAAGTCCACGTCGTGCTTGGCCATTACATTTGCCGCGGCGAAATTGGTCTTGGTGCGATATCAAGACGGCAGTTTGGTAACAGTTGCAATGCACAACTTCGAAGAAGATGGTATGGGCCTGGGGACTGCCCTGCAAGGTGAGCGATTTGGCCGTACCCAGTTTAGTGGCATGTCAAGTGTTCCCATCACGGTTGCTGATCCCGACCATCGCTGCCTCTCTCTGCTCATGTATCAAGACCAATTGGTTGTTGTACCCCTGCAGGACAGCCGCAACAACGACTTGAACGACGACGACGAAGGAGACATGATTTATGAGATCGCTAGCTTGAAAATGGAGGACAAAACCCGAACGGAGCAGTATGCGTCGATGCTCGCTTCGTTTGGCCTCGACGGCGTCGTTGGGCGAACATTCTTGCTCAAGCTCAAGGAAATGGACATCCGCGGCAAAGTCATTGACATTGCCTTTCTTGAAGGCTATTTGGAGCCTACTCTCATGCTATTGCATGAAGAAAACGAGCGCCAGGCTGTTGTGGGTCGGTATGCTGCTGGCTTTGACACGTGCTGCTTGACAGTGCTGTCCATCAACATGACGACGAGGTAACGTCGCTCGCATACACTGATGTGTTAACTACCTGTGTAGATTGCACCCCAAAATTTGGTCCATTTCGCACCTTCCGTCCGACTGCTTCAAAATTTCACCCTGTCCAGCCCCGCTTGGGGGAGCCATCGTTTTTGCTCAAAATGCGATTTTTTACTTCAACCAAAACCAATATTTTGGGTTATCCACAACGGCTTTTGCTGATAAAACCATCGACACGGCCAAATACCCCTTGTACCCGTCGCCGTTATTGCCCGAAGGAAAAATGCTGTTGACAAACTGCCAAACGTGCCTGCTCAACTCGGACGAAATGCTGCTGAACCTGAGCGGTCAGTTATTTATTCTATCGCTTCCGAGCCATCGTAGCTTGAAACAAAAGAGCTATTACGGACACGAAGTATGCCAGCTTATGCTGCGAGGTGTTCCGTCCATCAGACTTGCATCGGCGACGTCCATGGCCGTCGACATTGAAAAGCACCTTATTTTCATCGGCACACGCGACGGAGATTCGCAACTTTTTAGATACCACACCAACAACCAAGAAGATGAAGGTACGGGCTCATGTTGATGGCTGCAATGTTAAACCGAACGTAGAGATTCAAGTTCAAGAGGCGCTGCCCGTGGCACCGGTGCCCGTGCCTGAAGACATGGATTCCGAAGATGAGGACATGTATTTGTACGGTCGGCACATTGTTTCGAGCGACGTTTTGGCGAAAGACGCCGACGAAGTTGACGCATCTGAGACAGTCGAATTCGCCGAATATTCTTTGGATTTGCTGGACCAGTTGACTGCCATTGGGCAAGTTACTGCAATGGACATGGGGATGGAAACTGAAATGGAAGGCGCTGCCCCGAAAGAAGAACTGATTCTCAGTGGCGGCGTGGGGTCTCAAGCTAGTGTATCTGTCGTGCATCGAGGTTCGTCATATCTACATTTGAACAACATAAAATATTATTGTGCGATAGGCATTCGTCCTGTCGTGATCACCGAAGTGCCTCTGGAAGGATGCCGTGCGATGTGGGCCGTTTATGGCTCTGCTACTTCTAGCTATCACGGGTACTTGATTTTGAGTATGAAGAGCAGAACCATGGTCTTGAAAGCCGGGGACGAGACTTTGCCTTTGGAGTCGTCCGGCTTGTTTGTCGAAGGGCCAACCTTGGCGGCATCAAATGTTTTGAAAAATCAACGAATCATTCAAGTTTACAAGCAAGGTTGGGATGCCGTCCAAAATCAAGTTGACGTTTTTCGTTGTGTAGGTGTTCGGTTGTTGGAAGAGTCCAACGACACCCTCGATTGCACGCAAGAAATTCCGCTTGAAGGCGACATTGACTGCGGTGGGCTTGGCGTTCCGCCATCTGTGGGCATTGTGTCGGTGGATATTTTGGATCCATTCGTTCTCATTCTGTTGAGTGACGGAACTGTCCGCCTTGTGTGCGCAGATGGCAATGACATGGACCTATCTGTTGTCAATCCAGAAATCGAGAAGATCGAGGGTGCAATTTGTGCCGTGTGTTTGTTCCACGACTGGAGTGACATTTTTTCTCAGCAGGAATCGTACGTGCCCCCAACCAACCAGTTCCCAGAGAAAGACGACGATGATTTGGATGGTATGTTAAAGTATGCACGATCCAAAGTAATTTGCTCTGTAGATTTATACAACGTGACTCCCACGTCGAAAAAGACGGCGCAAGCTTCGGCCGGACTGGAGGCCCAAGACGCAAAAGACAAGCCAGTTTACTGCGCCCTCTGCTACGATTCTGGGACGATGGTCGTGTTTTCCCTCCCGGATTTCACCATTCAGGCCGTTTTCCCGGGCTTAAACGTTGCGCCCCAAGTGCTGGTCAACTCGAATGTATCACAGCAATCTTATCCGTCGGTGGGTCTCGCGCAAGATGGGAAGAAGCCTTCGATGCTGTCCCCAGTCGCCGACATTTGCATCCACCGGGTGGGTCCGAACGATTCAATTGGCAATGGCAACATCATCAGCAAAATGGTCTTGGTCGTGTACGTTGCCAATGGGGACTTGATTTTATACGTGGCGACCGGCGGTCGATTTGTTCGCCGCTCGACGCAATGCATCACGCGACCATTTGTGCTGAAAAAGGAATCGTCGTTTGCCCAGCTCAATACTACTCTCTTTCGATACCCCATGTTGACAAAGTTCAACTCGGTCATGCATCACTCGGGCGTCTTCTTCCGCGGGGCATCGCCCATGTGGATATGGAACAGCCGCGGTTTGACTGGTCTGAGTCCCATGGTTGTACCGTCGTCCAAGAGAAACCAAGTGCCCGTACTATGCTGGACGGCTTTCCACCACTGGAATTGCCCGGAAGGGTTTGTGTACTTTCACTCGGACGGCATGCTCCGCGTTTGCGAAGTTCCACCTAAAGCCATCGTCAACGAAAACGGCTGCGTCGTCCAGAAACTCAATTTCGGCAAAACGATCCATCATTTGGTTCACATTGGATGTCACGGCACCGGCGCAGTCCAAGAAGCCCTCCAAGTTCCGACCTATGCGGTCGTGGTGTCGCAATCAGTCGCGCCTCCCCTCAACGAAGGTATGAGACGATCTTTTGATGTTGCTAGCGAATTGTGCAGGTCTGGACAACGAAGTTGAAGACGAAGCCGAAGACGACGGATACACGGCGCCAAAGCCTGGTGAGGTCTTGGAAGGCATGGAGCAAACCGACTTTTGCGGTAATCCAGTGTGTCGATTTACAGCTTGAAATCAAATTCTGCAGGCGTGATGGACGAACAGTACGAGTTGCAATTGATCCAGAGCATGGATGGCCAGTTGATGAAAGAAAGCGTCTTTTCGATTCAAATGGAGCGCTACGAAGTCGTGCTCACCATCAAAGTCATGTACCTCTCGGACGCACCGGTGCTCGTCCCCCAGGAGTGGAAGCAGAAGCGAAAGCCGTATGTGATCATTGGGACGGGCGTCGTCGGTCCAAATGGTGAAGACGAGAACGGAAAGGGGCGTCTCTTGGTCTACGAAGTCGATTATGCACAGTACACGAATGCCCAAGGCGTAACGGGGAAGAAGCTGCCAAAATTGAAACTCATTTACGCCAAGGAACACAAACAAGGCGGCATTTCCATGGTCTCGCAGCTGGGAGCTTACGTCCTCGCCGCCGTCGGGTCCAAATTAATTGTGTACGAACTCAAAGGCGGGCAATTGGTCGGTTGTGCCTTTTTCGATGCCCAGCTCTACATTGTGAGTCTCAATGTGATCAAATCGTACATTCTGTACGGCGATCTGTACAAGAGCGTCCATTTCCTCTTGTGGAAGCCCCAGGAGAAGACCATCATCATGCTCGCCAAGGACTACGAGCCACTGAGCCTCACGACGACTGAGGTTTCGGTTATGGACACACAATTGGGGTGCGTCTTGTGTTGACTCCTTTGTGCGTTTTGACGAATGTTGCAGACTGATTGCGTGTGACATGCAGTCCAACGTCCACGTCCTCCAGTACGAACCCACACACGTCGAGTCGCGCGGCGGCCAGCGCCTCCTGCGCACGTCTGACTTTCACGTCGGTGCCCGCGTGACGTCCCTCCTGCGGAAGCGCGTCGTCGAGAGTCCGTTCCCGTTCTACGTGACGCTCTTGGCCACGGCGGAGGGCGGTATCGGCGTGCTCATCCCTGTCCAAGAACGCCTCTTCCGCCGCCTCTACACGCTCCAGAGCATCATGATCAACGCTCTGCCCCAGAACGCAGGTCCGTCGCCGTTCTCGCGTTTGTGTCATGCTGTTGAACGTAGGACTGAACCCGCGCGAGTTTCGCCAGGCCGTGCACACGCGAAGCACCGGCCGGCCCGACGCGTGGTGCACGTGGAAGGCGAAGAAGGCCTTCTTGGACACGGCCGTGATCGGCCGCTTCTCGGATCTGGACTACGTGGCGCAACGCGAACTGGCGCGCTGCATCGGCACGACCCCCGAAGTCGTCATGCACAATCTCTTGGAACTTCAACGAAGCACACTCTTCCTTTAGTCGACGTCCACCTTCAAGGCGGAATGAGTTGAGACAAACCGAAATCCTCTATAATTTGATATTGTTGACATTACACTCTTGCAATTTATCTTCAACCTTCCTATGATCACTTCCCGCCACCGCAATAGAGACTGGCAAGGACTCATTATCATGTCACCGCTCTCCTTCTGCACGGCGTGGGCTTCCTCCTCCATGAAGACGGCAGCTTTGATGCAGCGCGGATTTTTTATTCAGCGCTATTCCAGCACGGCTGCTGCGTCTCCCAGCTACCACGAATTCCACCTGCGCAATGGAACGCCAATGCATTACGCCAAGTACGGTCCTGCGGATGGAAAGGCGTCGCTCGTTCTCCTGCACGGCGCGCCTGGATCGCATCTCGACTTCAAGCACCTCTCGCCGCTTCTCACGCGCGAGCACATCAACGTGATCACGTTCGATCTGCCCGGGAATGGCCGCACCTCGGCCGACGCGGCGGGAGGCACGTACAAACTGTCAGACAAAACCGTCGCTGCGGCCGCCACGGAGGCCTTGGAAGGGATCAAGATGCACAACTGCTTTATCCTCGGGCACTCGTTTGGCAGCCACACGGCGATCCGCGTCGCAGCTTCGTCGCCGCATGTCCGTGGCCTGGCGCTATTGGCCCCCGCCAGTCTGCGGCCGCACAAAGCACTGCGTGCGTTTCCGATGGTGCGAATCGGTCGGTGGCTCCAAGTCCCAGGGCCATGGCGCAGTGTCATCGCGCTCCTCAACAAGTGGCTCTACATCCACGCGTTCAAGTTCTCCAAGCGCACGCCGCACGATGACTTCACCTTTGCGCTGCAGCGCGTAGGGTCGGCGGATTTCTCCGACATGCAAACGATCGTCGACGGCCTGCGCCGCCTCCCTACCTTTGTGGCCCTGGCCCTCGACGATGCGCTGATCGAGCCACTTGTGATCCGCGAGTTGGGCGCGCGACTCCCGGACGGCCATCGCGTCGAGTATCCCACGGGCGGCCACAACATTCAGAAAACCCGCGCCAAGGAACTCGCGCCAGCCCTCGTCACCTGGATCGACAATGTCCTCGCAGAAGGCATGCACCAAGTGTAATTCATGTTGCATTTGCAATAGAATATAAAGTATGCAATCTCGATTACACAGGGTTTAAGCAACGACATAGTAGCCAGAGGCAACCATGATTTCAGGGTACTTGCGATGCCATTCAGTCATCAATTCGTTGTAGTGCTCAGTGTGCGAGTGTTGCAGCGCGACGGGGTCTTCGGCAAAACAGACATACACCGTCGCGACAGCACTGTCGACGACGCCCAAGGGGACGAGCGAGATACCGATGCCAAAGAAGAGGCCAATAAACGGAAAGATGATTTCCGAGTACTGGAATTGGTTGGCCGTGTTGATGTAGTTGTAGGCCAACCCCAAAAGCGCGCACAAACAACCAACGCCAAACGAAGCAAAGCCCAACGCGTTGCTGATCAAATCGTCATTGATGATGGCGTCAAAGCCGCGGGATTGGAAGAGCGTCATGACAGCACGACCGGCGTCCGTAAACTTGTAGCCGTAAATGCCCACATACACAAAGGCCCATCGGTTGAACACTTCCATGAGGCTTTGCAGGCAGTTCAAGATGCACTCGGCAATGCAGGCGAGCCAGTCGCCTTGGCTACGCGCTTCTTGGGCCAACGTGCGGAGGGCTTGCAAGACGGCGACAATCAACGAACCCAAGCAGATGGAGCCGAGGGACGTCGTAGTGGCGCGGCCCAGCGACGCACCCGTGGCGCCCTTCGAGTCCTGGGAGAACCACCACGTGGCAACTGTGCCAGCGACGGTAGCGTGGATAATGTTGGAGAAGACTTGGACGCCCCAGTAGAGCGAGACAAGGAGAAAAAAGTAGGCCGCATACGACGAACCCTTCAACTGGGAAAACGTGTTGGCTTCAGAGCATTGCCTGTTGACGCAGTTGTTGGAAGCGCACACGGCATTCGACGAGCACGTTCGGCCAATGGCAAGCGTGCCCGTCGACACGGACGAGTCGGTGGTCTCGGTCAACTTGTTGGAGATACCAACGACGGAAATGGACCACGCGAAGACCCACACAATTTGGATGATCAAAAAGAGGAAGGCAACCAAGTACGTGGAAGGGTGCTTGCGGATCGCAGCGCCGGCAGCGCGCAAGTTGGCAACGGCGAACGGGATGCGGTCTTGTACGGCATAAGCGTAGCACACAGAGAGCAAACCAATGAGACCGCAAACGGCAGCGAGGACGTATTGTCCCTTCACAGCGGCAAACGCGCACGACGCAAAGCACAACACGACGCTGAACCACAGAGACACTTGAATCATCATACGGGCAAAGCGAACAGTCAAGGAAAGCATGACGAACGAGAGGGCGGCAGCAATGACAGACAAGGCGCCGCTGACGGCAAGAACAGTCTTCATGTTCGAGTCCGAGATGACGTTGGAAAACGTTTTGGACGACGTCGTGCCATCCGATTTCTTCAGGAGGGTCGTGCCGTACATGACCAAGAGCACGATGATAGCACCAATGTTGAGGACAAACAAGATGGCAAAGGGCCAGTCGCGGAAACCCGAGGGAGCGCTCGCGGTGGGCTTCATGGGGGCGACAGCGCCATTCGAAGCATTGCCGGTGTGCGCCACAGGGGCGGCCATGGGCACGGGGTTGCCGTAGACGTCCACGGGATGCGCTTGCTTCCCGCGCGTATCGAAGTCGGTGCTCTGCTTGTTCTGGTACATCGTTGACCAAAAATTCAGAAGTGACCTCCCAGCATACAATCTTCCATACAATTGAGTCCGGATTTTCTCTGCCCGGCCGTGCGCCCGACCACGCGGGCGGGGCATACGGTCGCACGAATCGTATATTTTTAATCGTTTTGGTTACTTCTATCTTGATGTTTGTATAGAGATCAATTTAAATTTGTCCGTACAACTCTCAACTGCACGATAACCCAGCCAATCATATCACAGTAGAAGTTTCTCATGTTGAAATCCACCAATCAAAGTGTGACGAACATTTGACCCGTTTGCTGGCCTCACCAGCTGCAAGCAAAAAATGGGAGTCCACGGCGGATCGATTGGATGGCAACTCCATAACTTCGACGTTAAATTGAAATTTCAAGTATAGTATTGCATACAAATTTTAGAATGTATTGCTGTACGACGCACCCACACTCGTTCTTGGATCATTTTTGCGAGGCTGAAACTATGGAATGAAGACATATCTAAGGTACTGTTTCACCAATAAATAAGACAAAGTGAGTTTCCAACGCAAGGCGCTCGTAACTAATTGTTAACATTGCATATTTCAGCCAATCAGGTCTCCCAGACATAGAGTCTTGGTACTTGATTGGCGGAAGTCGACCTTCAAAAATCTTGCGATTGGGCTGCGAGAAATGTTGTTCACAACTGACGGAATTCACTGGACGCTTGACGTGATGCCACGTTGGTCAAGGAAACGCAGAAAAAGGCACGACTCAACATGCTGACTTGGACAAGGGTATTCTCAATGACGGAGAACCTGTCGATAAAATTGGACCCCAATGCCTCGGCCTCTGATGGAAGACTGGGTAGAGTCGTAGATCATGGTCTCTCAGTTATACAGACTCCAGGGCACATGAGTGGGCACATGGGGATCCGTCGCAGGTAGAGGATTGGCCGTGGCCATGACAATACTCCATAGAATTGTTGTGGCCACGGCCGACACTGGGAGTAGGCCGATAGGTGTAGTCGTGTGCGAGGGTGGGCTTCGTGCGGTGGTCGACGACGACGAATTATCAAAGAGATTGACAGATAGCGTCGAGTCAAAATTGCATGCAACATTTCTTTCGCATCTCTTCAACAGCGTCAATTTATCCAGCTTCAACTCTATGCACCTCATCGTTGATACGGCATTTACAAGTTGGACTTCATGAGTTCGGCCTTGGCGACCGTTCGCATGTGCACTTCGTCTGGCCCGTCGGCCAATCGAAGCGTCCGCAACGCCGAATGGTAGTAAGCCAGAACAAAGTCCTGGCTCACGCCCGCGGCGCCATGGATTTGGATCGCACGGTCGCACACGTTGAGCGCCATGTTGGGGGCGACGATCTTGATCATGGCGATGGCTTGGGCGGCATTTTTGTTGCCCTTCGTGTCCATTTCGTGCGCGGCGTGCAGCGTCAAGAGCCGAGCGCTGTCCAATTCACTACCACACCCATGAGACCACCACAACCAACCGAGAAACAAACCAGCGCGATTTCGCAATTTCAGCCGCCACGACGGGGTTTTCACCCAGCAATTGTTGAAATGCATACCGCGTCTTGGCTCGGTGCACCTACGACCGCAATGAATCGACTGCGACAACACTCAAAGGCACCATGAGGTCCATGCAGCGCTCCGCCATGCCGATCGTGCGCATGCAATGATGGATGCGACCAGGACCCAAGCGGGCCTGCGCAATTTCAAACCCGCGGCCGTCTCCAAGCAGCACCGAGTCCAACGGGACGCGGACGTTGCGAAAGGACATTTCGAGATGGCCGTGGGGTGCGTCGTCGTAGCCAAAGACGTGCATGGGGCGCTTCATCGTCACACCTAGTCCCAAGTACTTTTAAATATTGCAGCGGCTGGCCACAAGGTACCTGGGGTATTCATGGGCACCAAAATCATCGACTGTTGGCGAAAGGTTGGCAACGCAGAGTTCGATTTGATTTTGCCCATCACGATGATCAACTGGCAGCGTGGATCGCCCGCCCCCGAGATGTACCATTTGTCTCCGTTGATTACATATCCCTTGTCATCCTTTTCAATCTACAAAGCCACTCGAGTAAGCTCTCGTAGTTGTTCACAATACCATCGTGCAAATGTTGGTCGCATCCGACGACGCCACGTAGCGCTCCGTCATGGCAAAGCACGAGCGGATCGTGCCTTCGCAGAGCGGGACGAGCCACTTGGTCTGCTGCTCGGGCGTACCAAAGCGCGCCAAGATCTCCATGTTGCCCGTGTCCGGCGCCGAGCAGTTGAACACTTCGGGCGCGAGCGTCACGCATTGACCCATGAGCTCGCACATCATGCCGTATTCGACGTTCGTGAGTTTGGCGCCGTACGTTTTCTTGTTGGGGAGCGTGATGGGCGCCAAGAAGAGGTTCCACAGCCCTTGCGCCTTGGCCTCTTGCTTGAGCGTTTCGAGGATCGGTGCGACAGCCGACCACGCCTTCCCGGCCGCTCGAAGCGTCGCCATTTCCTGCATAAAGACTGCCTCGGATGGATAGACGCGGGATTCGCAAAACGCTTGGAGCTTTCCGTAGAGCTCGAGGGCCACGGGGCTCAGTGGCAGGCCCAGGACCGACGGGTTTTTCACGAGCGCCGCACTCTTCTTGCCTTCGACAATGTCGCCGCCCAATTTCACAAAGACCAAATAGACGTCTTTTGCGCCGGCCGCGTGCCCCGACGAGGCGTTGCCCTAGCCACACATGACATTTCTATCGTCCCATCCATAGTACCAAGACTTGGCGCGCCGTGACGCCTTGGATGATGACCGAGAGGCGGAAGACGACCAAGGCCAAGAAGAAACGCCACGCGAGATCGCTCAGCGGATACCGCTGCGTGAGGGAGTAGTACCGCTTCAACGTCGCGCCCTCGGTCGGGATGCCCAGACGACCCAAATTGCGCGACTCCAAACCACCGACCAACTAATCGACGGTGAGGCTTCCCGACGACGACGTGCGTACCGGCATCGTAGACGGCACACGGTAAAACATGCAGAGCGTCGCGACGTCGCTCATGGGGTGGCCAATCGTGCTGAGCTCCCAGTCCAAAATGGCGAGGATGCGCGGCTCCGTGGGGTGGAAGATTGCGTTATCCAAGCGAAAGTCACCGTGGACGATGCAGCTCTCGTCCGGAATCGAGCCAACGTTCGTCTGCAGCCACTCGACCGTCGATTTCATCGTGGCTTCCCCGCCCAAGGTTGTCTTGTGCTGGGCCAGGATGCCTTCTTGGGCCTTGAACTGACGACTCCACGTCGTCAAGACACGGTTGCCGTAGTTTTGCGCCTTGCCAAAGTCACCCAACCTACGATTGGACTGTGAAAACGTCCCAAGGGACATGTGAATTGGTCTACCCGATCGAAGCCGGAGTCAACGAATGCAACGACGCGAGCGCTTCAACCAAGGCGTTGTAAATGGCGTAGCGCTCCATGGGCGTCATGTTGGGGAGGGAGGGGTCCTTGAACACGCGACCTTGGACATATTCCATGAGGTAGAACTCTGTTCCGAGCACGGACGCGTCAGCGCAATAGAGGACCATGCGCGGCACCGGCACATTTGTCGCTTGCAACGCCTGAGCGGGACACGTGAGACCGAAGATGTGGAAGAGCACGTACCTGCATCACGCGGAATTCTCGATCAATCGCATGCGCAGAGGGCAGGATGTTCCCCGCGGGCTTCTTTCGAAGGACCAAACGCTGTGTGCCAAATTCGACAAGGTAGGTGGGGTTGCTTTGACCGTGCTTGAACTGGTGCACTGCCAAGGGCACGTTCTTCCCCGCAAGCGAAAAGTGTCCTTCTAAATACGCTCGCAAGCGCACGAGGTCCAAAGGCTGGCGCATCGGCTCGACGTCGGCGGCGACCATGGCAATGCGGCAATTCTGGCAAATTGGGCACTACCAGATGTCGGAATGGCATTTCAGGAGGTGCAATAAAATGGACCCTCGTTTTCGAATCAGCGACCACTTGGAATCACTATCAACATCCACTAGAACGCATTAAAATGAAATCCTGCGACGTGATTGGTCCAACGAAATCTGCACTTCAAGTTGCAGTCAACACGAACCAGAAGATGCAATTTGTTTGAATTCATATTTACAACGAGAACTTGACATCCATCGTGAGGCCGCGGCCCGCCGACAAGCATGGGACTTGCGTGTACTTGGAGTACATGAACTCCCGCAATGCCTTGAGCAGATCTTTGTACGTGACCTCGAAGCCTTGCTTCTCCATGGACGCAATAAACGCGTACGACATGGCGCCAGTGGCCGTGCCGCCAATCGTCGCATCCGCGCTCGTCTGGGTGTCCATGCAGCCGCTGAGCAAGATGATGTCGGCCGCCGTCGTGCGGTCCTTCACGCGTTCCTTCGCCACGGGGCCGTCCTTTTCGCCGGCTGGCGCCTTGAACGCCTTCATGCCGGCTTGGAAGCCCTCGCTCGCCTTGGCCTTGTCCCCTCGCAAGAAACTCAAACCTGCATCGACAAGTCATGAAGCACATGGGGGGATCGTCTCCGTACCGGCGTTGAGCATGTGGCGAGCAGCCACGGCTCGGCTGTCTTCTTCGTGGACTTCCAAGTTACCGTCGATCGTGTACATGAAGGGCAAGTCCAACGCCGAGCCAGAGTGGCAGCAGTCGAAGATGGCTGTCAGCTTCACACCCGCGGGGAGTGGCGCGCAGAGGATCGCGTGCATCTCGTCGTCCGTGATCATGCCGGCAGTGTCGTAATCCACGGGGCAAATGGTTTCGTCCATGCCGTCGGCTTCGTCACCGTCTTCGTCCTTCTGCTGCGAGCCGTGGCCACTGTAGTGCAAGAAGAGCGAGTCGCCGGGTCTGGCGTTTTCAACCAGCCAGCGCATGCCCGCCAAAATGTTGGCGCGCGTGGGCTTGTCCTTGCCTTGGCGGTCGTCCGTCAAGCGGCGCAAGTTGGCTTCAGGAAATCCGCAACGTTCTGTGACAAATCGCGACAGATTTTCCACGTCCTTGATGCAGCCTGCAAGCGATTAGAAGGTCTTATATCTGACTCTTACCGCGTAATTCAGCGTTCGTTCCAAAATAGTTGATCCCGATAAAAAGCGCCTTCTTCGACGACTGAGCGTTGTTGTGCTTGGTGTGGTTCTACTCGCACGTCAGCTCATCTCGCTTGCACCAATGTCACTCGTACCCATTGTTCTTGCGGCGCCGGCGACGCCTTGGCCGACGTCTTGTTAGGGTCATTTCCGTTGTTCAAGTGCGTGTCGATGAGTTGGTTGCCAATGGACTCCACTTTCGTGAGGAATTCAGGGTCCGCTGCCTTCTTCGCGAGGTCGCCGAGTTGGGAGAAGAAAGACATGGGGCTTCGACGGATGCGACTGAAATTCAAAAATGAGAAATTGGCGACAGCACATCAAACCATGTCTCTCCCCAGGTACTTTATAAAACGTGGTTTTGTCGAAATATATCACATGTATTTTAGTACTAGTGAAATACCGGTACTTCTATTAAAATCTATTAAAATACATATCCCAACCATCGAAAAACGAGCTTTTCTTTTGGAGTTTTTACCATTCTCATGATGTTTAGCGCGTTTTGTAAATCAGTAAAACGCATTGAAGTGGCAAGCACGATTTGTTTTAAACATCCTCTCGTCGAAACAATACAAACACTTTGTATATAGTATCAAACGAACGAAAGATTTGTTTTAAACAATTAATTGTTGATTGGGCAACACATGACACTGCTCTCCCAGCCCTTCAGAATCTGCCACGAAGTGTCGCGGGCACGCAACGCAGGTGGGTCATCTGTAATCGTACATTCAATACACGTTGGTCAATTTAATGGCGCTGGGGCCACATGCGTGGCTGCCTTAGACGACAGGGGGCGCAGCGATGGGCATGTCGCGCACTTCCAAGTCGATTTGCTGCATCGTCACGAGCTGCGGGTCCTCTGTCTTCTCAGGCAGCACTGGGGCCGCGAGCTCGGGATTCAACTCTCCCTTCACGCGCTGCAGCCACGTGGATGCCTTCTGGTAGCACGGGTTCAACTGCGTCGCCGCTTCAAAGCAGCGCATGGCGTCCTCCAATCTACCAAACAAGTTGCGTGAGCCTTCAAAGCGCCAACCTCAGGACCGCACCGGCGGGGGCTGTAGAAGCAGAGGCCCATGTTGTGGTAGGTCACGTGATGTTTGCCCATCTCTTCGAGCGAGAGCGTGTAGTATAGCAGAGCCTCTTCGTACTCGCGCATGCCATAGTAGACGCGGCCAACTTCAAACGCAATGTCCTAGTTGTTGATCCATAAATTTCACGATATCAAGATCGTCCGACCTTTTCCTTGTCCAGTTGGTAGTAGTGCGTCCACGTCTTTTTCAAGCACGCCATCACGTCCAACTTGACCTTCGCGGCCGCGCCCGGCGATTGGTCGAGAAAGACGTCGCGGAATTTGTAAAACAAATCCGGGTCGTAGAAACTCAATTTCATAAGCGCCAAGACGCCTTTGAGGCCCGGGGTCTTGACATCTTCCTACAACAACAAATAAAAATGTTGCGGGGGTGTTACGTCGTACTTTCATGGATTTCTGCATCACGAAAAAGTCATTCGGGCCAAACGAGACAAGCGTGTCGTCGTAGACGTCGCACATGTTGGGAAAGAGCAAACTGCGGCGGCCCGAGAGCTCTTCGAGGGGTCCGTCGGGCGCTGGCGCGTCGGGCGGGACCACAAAGAGCGACACCTGACGACACTCACTCATCCACGGTGTTGGTTTCTCGGCGTACCTTGAGACTGGCTTCTTCCTGTGGATTGTGCAACGCAAAGCCCCCTCGGTGGGTCACGTAGATCCCAACGGCGTGGTAGTTGACCCTATCTCTCAGTCAAGGGACTGCTGCCCCATGCGACATGGTTACATGACGGAGAAGCTTCCGTGGACGGCAATGTGGGGATCCTGAAGCCCGCGAAAGTGATCGGGGTTTGTGTGGCCCTTGTCGCCCGAGAGAATCAAGAGCTGATTCTGACTGAGCTGTTTGAGCCGCTCGATCGCATGCAGCGCGCCAATCGGGACGAGGAACGTTGCAGGCGACTGGCCATAGTAGTCGTGGTACCACTTCAAAACGGCGTTCAAGTGCGGGTTGGACGGGTAAAACTCGGGCGAGATGGCATCATAGCGGAAGAGATTGCTGAGGCGCTTGATGATTTCAGGGTCGAGCGGATCTACGCACTATCAGAGACTGATGGCTGAGGAAACGCATGTACCTTTCTCTTCAAGGCGGGTCGAGCCGACACTGACAAAACCTTGCTTGAGCTCCCCTGCTTCGACCTGGACGCATGCATGAGATGACACATGGCATGATCGCGCCATACGCGAAAGAGTTCGTGGTGGAGCGTGTCAAAGAGGTAGTTGGCGACGACACAAATGGGATTCTTGAGCGACTGGGGCACAACCGTTCGCTTGGCGTTGATGAGGTAGAGCGAGGCGTCTTGCGTCGCGTCAAAGATGGCAAAGTCCAAGAGCCCGCGCTGAACGTACGGCAACAGCGCCGGGTGGGTTTGCCAGAACTTCAAGTTCGAGTCCGTAAAATCGGTCATAATGTAGCGGATCTGCGCGAGCGGGAACGAGAGGTTCACGATCGACTCGAGTTCGTGCAGCCACTGGAGAAAGTAGAAACTAAACTTGCCGCTGCCTGTGCCCAGTTCGACGATGTAAATAGGTTCGCTCGGGTCCAAGTGCGCCATGGCATCCCGCAAGTACGCCGTGAACACTTGTACATATCTACATGAGCCATCATCACGAGGGAAAGAGTGAGAGTGTCGAGCAGTGTACCGCTTCGCAATGAACGTGTTGGACGTGATGAAGTGCGGCACAATGCCCTGGGCCCACGAGTCCACACCCTGGCGCTCGTAGAAGGAGCTCATGAGGCGCCACAGGTGACACGACGAGAAAGTCGTGAACGTTTCCAGTTCGAATCGCTCGGCGACATTGGTCCGTGGCTCGTCTTCCTTGTCCGACACGGGCGGTGTCGTCAGCTCCGCGGCGGGCTGTACCTCCGACGTTTGATTGTTGGACTCGGGTTGCGCGGTGGCTTCGCTCGTCTCAGCGGCGGGGTTCTCTTCCAAGGTCCGGGTCATGTTGGTCGTCTTCGACGTCGCGCCGCTTGTGAGAGCAAACGAAACAGGAGAGACTTTTGCGAAGATTTGGGTATAGAAAGTGCTAGGAAAACCTCCGAAAATCAATATTTCAAGATGACCTTTCGCCGCGACCTTTGAGTTGTTCTTCCACCAAGCGGAGGTGACCTCTGGGAAAAAGGAGGGCTAGTTGCCCCACACGTGACAGTAACATTTAACACTAGCATTAGTGTCGTCTAGCTGGCCCATGTGATGCAATAAAAGTGTCCATTAGAGCCAATTACTTTTTTTTCTTAAGCGCTTTGACCACCTTGGCGTGCTTGGCCGAGTTGCTGTGTCCGTTGTACTTGGACTCCAAATTGAATGTCATGCCACAGGGCACGCACTTCCACGACTTGGGTTTTTCCTTCTCCTATTCGTCGATTTAGCATGCATTTAGGCACCAATCGTCATGTGTTACCTCTTTGCCAACCGGTCGCTTCTTCTTGGACATGTCCTTGGCGGCCGCCACAGGCGCTGCCTCCGCCGCTTCCACGAAGGCCAAGTCCTTGCTGAAGACGTGCGTGCGGGCGCCTTCGGTGGACGGCGGCTCGCCGCGGAAGGACGCGGGGTGCGTTCGTTGGGCTTCGTACCCCGGGTATTCGCTGATGTTGAATCGGTCGACACTGTCACCATATTTGTTAACACACCCTTCGTCGGTTCGATTGAGCGACTCACCGCTTCGCCTTGAAGCCCGCCTTTTGCGCTTGCGCCGCCACGTCCCATCGGTTGTAAAATGGCGTGTTTCGCAACGCCACGTGTACTTCACCTTTGGCGTCGTCCTAACCACCACCATCTTGTTAATCCTAGCGCTTCAACGCACGGTAGGATTACTACAAACGGCCTCGCTGACTGAAAGAACCGAAAGAGAAGGTCCTGGTTCTTTTCGACGTCTTCTTCGGTGGCACCACCGAGATGCGGGAAATTAAACACCACGCGGTCAAAAGTCTCTTTGCGGATCCATTTCTCCTTGGCGAGGTTTGTCGCATCGACGCCAATATGGATCTGGGCCTAAGTAGACATTCATCAACAAGATGCATACGTGTGATGACCGTACTTGAGTAATCTGTAGCCCACGGATGTTGGCAGACACGTTCGGGTATTTCTCCAAGAGGTCAGCTTCGCTGTCGTACACAGTAGCCGTGATACGCTGGCCACCCTACGCATCCCCTGAGTTGACATGCAACAATCATGGGACGTACAAGGCGCGTGGCCAGTGCCAACGAGAAGGAAAAGTCGCCGTCACCAACGACCAAGACGCGGTGCTTGTCCGAGACGCCGCCAACGCTCTTGGGATTCGGGTTGGAGAGGTTCGCTTGATGGAACGCGGAGGAGACACTGGCGTCGATGCGTGCATTGAGGTTGAGCGAAGAAGGCCCATTGGCTTTAACTTTACCCACTGGCTTCTTCTTCACGGGCTTCACATCCTCTGTCTTGCTGTTCTTCTTCGACTTGGGCGGATGGACCGCCGCGAGCCGCTTCTTGTTGCCGTGTTTCGCCATCGATGATTGGATACAACACCGATATTAATAATCGCAGGTTTGTGCCCCGGGGCACCAGGGATTTCCGTGGATGGTTCCATTCACCACGGTCATATTCGTGAAAGAACGCGACCTTAGGCAGATTCGCGCCAGTCAACACATTGGGAAGGTGGTCAAGTAGGTCGTAGTGCTGCCCCCGGATGCGAAGGAAAGCGAGCTGTGGGCATCAGGGATGCCTTTGGACGTCGTCGACCACGGTGTCGATTCTAGCCAATCAACGCTTGGGATTGTCGTCTTTTGCACCAATGAGAGACGGTTTTGTCGAAATGGCCAGTCAAATCAAACAAAAATCCCCAGCAGGCACATGAGCACCGTGTCCGTGGAGGTATTGCCAGCATGCTTCGTCGGGACGCTCCTGTCTTTCGTAGTTTGAGAACCTTGAGTTCAAGTACGTGGAGCAATTTGCCGGCTTGGACATCTCTGGCGGGTCCGTCCTCAAGAACATCAACTGCCAGATGCATTTCGGCCAGCGGATTCTCTTGGTTGGCGGCAACGGCGCCGGGAAGAGCACGTTGCTCAAGATGGTTGGCGGCAAGCATCTTCCGTCCAGTGGTAGACACGCGTCCCAGTATGCTCATCCTCCATCCTCCCGACAGGCCACTGCTGGCAATTGGGCAAACGAGACAGCTTCCGCGACACGCGCCTCAACAACCTCCGCACCATGGCCACGTCCGAGTGGGGCAACCGGTCGGTCGCGTTCGCGTCCCACTCGGCGGCCTACTCTGCCGACATTGCCGTCGAAGAAATGATGGTCAAGCTGCAGCAGACGTATCCGGACCGCCGCGCCGAGCTGCTCAAGTGTCTCCGCATCGACCTCGCGTGGCGCATGCACAAGGTGTAGTAGTACACGACGCACATCCGTCGGAAAAGACCTCGTCGTTGTAGCTCTCGACGGGACAGCGCTGCCGCGTCCAGCTCTTCCTCGCCCTCCTGCGTCCGTCCAAACTCATCGTGCTCGACGAAGTCCTCGGCTGCCTCGACATCATCTCCCGTGTCAACCTCCTGCGGTTCCTCCGCCGCGAAAGCGAAGGCCCCGAGCAAGCCACGGTATGTTGCACTTGATGACGGTGGATGATGATGCCTCATGGGCGTTGTAGATCATCATGGCGTCGCATGTGTTTGACGGGATGGAGGACTGGGCCACCCACGTGATGTACCTCCGCCAAGGCGAGATCGCCTTTTTTGACAGCGTCGCCGCCATGCCGTTGAAAGGAAAGCGCGAAATCTCTATCTACCACACGACTGAGGCGTGGCTCCGCGACGAAGAAGAGATGCCCGAGCGAGAAGAGCGAGGCACCGAAAGCACGCTCGAGAACGCCCAGAACAGAGCCGGTGGCTTTGCAGCCGGTCGCTTAGGCGCCTACGCGGAAGGTGACTACGCCGAGGAGTAGACAACGGCTTGAACGTCCAAGCGTATATTTGGCTTGTTACAATACAGTTCCATTTGATCTATTGAAAAGTTCTACCTAATGGCTGCCCTCTGCGAAATTGTCCAAGTAGCCACCTTCCTGACACAAGTCAAAGAAGATACCAGAACCAGCATTCACGAGCGCAGCTGGCGCATCGCACTGGACGACCTTCCCTTGGTCAAACACCAAAATGCGGTCCGCGTCCAACACCGTGTCCAACCGGTGGGCAATCGTGAGCACCGTCGAGGTCGCAAACTCCTCCCGGATCACACGCTGCAGGTTCTGGTCCGTCTCGTGGTCCATGGCGGCCGTGGCTTCGTCCATGATGACGATCTTGGCT